>HE669325.1:108098-206006 GCA_000313835.2 Heliconius melpomene melpomene | reverse complement strand
TCATTTTCCCAAAAAAGCGATATACCGTTATTTTTCTCTACCTCTGTAAGGATCCCATTTTCATGTTAGTGAGTAAGCATACTGTCTTAACTACATGTAAGAGTATTAGTTCTCAAAATTTCAGCTTTGCTAAAATGACGTCGGTCTGGCGGCTCTGGGATCTTGGGCTATAATATTTATACGATACTAACGTCACTCAATTTTGTCTTCCAGGAATCCAGCTACTAACATTTAAACTTTATAGTAGGGTATTAAAGTCCAAATTGACTTTTAAGTAGATAGTAATACGAATCTTTTGTATGGGAATATAGAAAAGTCATGTTTTTGGACCTTTTCTGGTAATTTTTTATTTTTTTCTGTCTGTTAGAACCATCCTCGTACTTCAAGGAATATTATAAAAAAAGAATTAGCAAAATCGGTTCAGCTGCTCTCGAGATTTGCGCTTAGCAACACATTCAGCGATTAATTTTTATAAAAAAGAAGATATTTCGTATATTTTATTGATATTATAAAACTAGCGGACGCGCGCAGCTTCGCTTACGTATTTAGGGGTGAATTCTAATAACCCATGAAACATGTGTTCAATGAAATATTTTTAAGAGTCTAAATTTCAAATTTTATACAAATCGGTGGCGATTTAAGAATTTTTCCATACAAACTTTCAACCCCTTCTTTGCACCCTTAGGGGGAGAATTCTAGAAAACGATGAAACACGTGTTCAATTAAATACTTTTAAAAATCTAAATTTCAAATTTTATAAAAATCGGTGCCGATTTACATTTTTTTCCATACAAACTGTCAACCCTTATTTCACCCCTTTAGGTTTAAAATTTTTCAAAATCCCTTCTTAGTGGATGTCCAGAATACGAAAGTAAATATCTGTCCAAATTCCACGTTTCTATCATCAGCGGTTACGGCTGTGCGTGCGTCTTACCTCAGTCAGTGAGGACAAGTCCTTTTATATATATAGATTACTTTTGCCTCGTTCCAGAGTGAGGTAATGAAAATATTAAATATTTCATTTCTTCAAGTAGGAATCGAACTCAGAACCTGTCGTGTATATAGTCGCGTGCTTGTGCCACTGCGCCACAACGGGCCTAAAAATTATAAGAATGTAACATTTTTTTTCTGTGATACACATATATGTTACCGATTTATGGATTTTTTTAAAATTTTTTATTTGAATATATTTACTTAAATTTATATCATTTGGTGTTGAACCATTTTAAATAATAATTATGGTATTACGTAAACGTCAAAACAAATGTTTATTACGTAGAATAATTTATTTTAAGACGACTGACGAATTATATGTAATAAAGTTTAGCTGGGTGACTGGGGTTTCACATTGGATCCAATTTTTTTTTATGTCAACAGAAAATGCTCATCACGTTGAATAACTTTTCCTAATTCGTTGTATTGATATCTCTTATAGATTAAGCGGGCTGCTAGGGTCTCACGTCAGGTATTCGGACTATCAAAATAAATTATAGCCTATATGTTGCCGAAGACTAATAGCTATGCAACAAAAGAAGTTTCATTTAAATCTGTCCAGTAGTTTTTGAGTTAAAGAGTCACAACAGACAGACAGACAGACAAGAATTCCAAAAATCATATTTTTACCTTCTATTAGTTGTATTGAGTCCCCCTGAAGTGTTTTTTTTAGTTTATATTCAATGTACAGATTTTACCCCCCTTACAGTTTTATTATATATATGGCGAATATTACAAAACCTTTATATATTTCACAGAGAGCTTTTAAAGTTTTATATGTGAAAATACGAGTAAATGGGCCTTTTTTGTTAGAGATAAGCGTTATCGGTTAGGAAAGACACCTGTAGTAGAGTTACGAAAAAAGTAAAATATATTACTATTGCCCAGGGGTGAAAAATTCTAAAAACTGATAAAAATGCCAAAAGGGTATTATTATATCTTTACTTGATAAATATACCAAAAGGATATTATTATACCTTTACTTTATGAAAATACTATATTATTTCTTATATTCAAGTTATCGTAGTGTGAACGTGGTGTTCCTTCGTCCGCACGAGGAGCGCCTCACGCTGTAGGGTCCTCGACCTTTCCCAATATAAAGGAGTCTGTTTTAACTTCATCTTCCTACTTGCCGCTGATCAACAATCTATACTCATACTCTTCAGAAAATCTTTATATCCTTAGGAGATTATATGTTATTTTTTAGGAGTAGACTTTGATATATATTTTTTTCAGATTCACGTTTTATACTGCCTATCCCGCAGAGATAACCGAGAATTCTCTCAACTCATTTCTCCACTTCCAGCCCGTATTCATCACAAACAGAACTCTACGCCTTGCTTTGTCCGCCCAGAATAGGAAAAAGAAAATAACTCCTTCCTCCGAGTAGGAGCCACAATCGTATTTTCATTCAAAGGCTAGTCTACTGGACCACATTGGCTTAAAATATTAATTATCTATTTAAATCTTGTACTATATTAAAAAAGATATCTATATCTAACTACCTATATCTAGTTGTTATATAAAGGTAGATCTAATATGTAATAAAAAAAACATTCAAATACAAATTTATTTTCCTCTTTTTCATGGTTTAAAAAATACAAGGCTTTAGCTTTTAAGCTACAATGCCTGTGTAAAAATTTTTATCACAAAAACCAATCTTCCTTTTTTTCTATTTTGAATATTGGTAACTGCAATGTTCCCAGAAAATGGTAAAAATGTTTCAGATTTTAAAATAAAAGTTCTATTTTGACATGTAAATATTATTCAATTAAAATTTCAACAGTCAGTAAGAGAGTGTTTGATAATTGAGGGTTTGTTCTCTAGAAGTCTTCTTCCTCCTGGCATTAATCCCGGCTATTGCCAGGGTCTGCCCTCCTACTCAACCAACTCCACTTTGTTTGTTCTCTAGAAGTAACTATATGTAATATATTTAATTTTCCTGGTCTACATGCTTTCCTCTCACATCCTTAAAGTGTGTGCTTTAACGTTTAACTTTAAATTAGCTTCGCGCTGCGCACACAGCAGGGCAGGCAGCGGAAAGCTAAGTGTTAAGACACTCTGTTCCCCATTTTACACTGAATTCTGGAGGCTTTACATGTTGACTGGTGGAACTCAACGCCGCGATTTGCCTCGACACCTGAACGAAGAAAATATATTATTTTTAATAAATATTTCCTTTCCTCGACTGGGAGTGGAACCCACGACCAATCGATTTTGCAGCACACTTTGTACCTCTGTGCCATGACTGGCCTGGAAAAAGCCTGGCCTTTACATACATGTATTGGATTAAGGGTATATTTTATAACTTAAAAACGATACTGTAAAAACTCTAGGATCTCCGGTCAGCAAGCTGTAAAAATTTAAATAATCATTGAAATAAACTAAAATTTTCTACTAAATCTCTTGACAATTTATTCAGAAATCATAAATCTACTTAAGGGCTAAAGATTCTCAATCACAAAGCCTCGTCCCGCCTTTTTGTGATATATTCTTTTACTCACCATTCGCTTCCTTCGAAGTGCCTACTTAGAATTGTACAAGATATTCTTATGGCTCATCCCGACGGGAATTGCCTCGAACGTAATATTGTTTTCTTTTCTGCTATGGAACTCTGTTCAATCATAATAACCTTTGGAAAATTCTGTTCTAACATTTCGAAGCTTTTTGCTTGTTTTCTATGTAGGTTTTTGTGTAGTTACTTTCAAGCAACTTTCTATATTTATTTATTTATTTATTTATCTATACTTAATATTGTCTCCGTTAAATTAAAAGTATATGTACCCGCATGTGGCAGAGGAAGACTAGTGTTAAGACACTCCACTCCCCACTTTCCACCGAATTCTGGAGGCATTTGCTGTCCTTATATGTTAAATTCGTAATCAACAACTATTAAGGATTTAATATATAATTTCACTGCATATTACATATTATGTTATACATTATACTTACGTAAGTGACAGGTTTTAATTATTTTTATTCATACAATACAATTTGAATACATTACATAAATACCCAATGCCCCATATACATCCACCATAATTCTGTAGCCACTAATCCTATTTATACCACACTTAGCTTACGGGGTCAACTCTATTCGATAATTGGATAGAGATTAGTTCATTACAAATAGATTATAGTATACTGAGTCATATATTTTATTAATTTTATTGCTTCACGTTGTGTCCCGTACATAGCAGGGGGAACCCGGGAACCCAGTGTTAAGACACACCGTTGTGATTTTTCGCCGAATTTTGGAGGAGCAGGATAGCAGGATAGGCAGAGGGAACCTAGTGTTTAGACACTTTGTTCCGCCGATTATTGAGGTATTGCGGGTTAGAAAGTTTTCTTTAGAGTTAGGTAAATTATCTTGATGAGAACTAATTAAATAAATTTACAAGTTACCCCCAGCTCCTTGTTAATATCGTTTATATCTAACAATGCCTTTTTATTGCGGACGCGATTCGCGAAGGATTGCCGTCAATTCCAGCGGAATTAATTTGAAACAGACAATCAAGTTTTGGCTAACTTTGTTTTGTTTGTTACTTAATTTTCTTTAATAATGTGTAAATTGTGAGTTGTGAAAACTTCTGGTGGATTAATTTTGTTAATTACGTTAGGTGAAATCTACGTTGTTTGTTTTATTTTTAGGGTTCCGTATCTCAAAAAATCGATGGCCAGCGCTCTCGCGCCCACGAGATGAATAGACTTGATAAAATCCTGTACTGGCTGTTCCATTAACGAATGCACACGCACTGCTGAAGATGGAACAGATGGAGAGATCTTGCAATCTCGCTTTTAAATGGAAAATGTAGCTCATGTCCACGACCACTCCGACAAGAGTGTACTCGTACAACTAAGATATTAAAATAAAAATGTGGACCCTTGTTACGTAAGCCTCGGTGGGCGAATCCTTAACCAGTTTTTTGTTATTGAAATAAAGCAACAGTGATATATGAAACGAACTCGTATAATATGTGTACAAAGTTACATGATAATCGGTTAAATAGATCTGGCGTGAAAGCGTAACAAACAAACTTACATTCACATTTACAAAATGATGTTATTCTAAAAATAATACTGCTTAACTCTATGTACCCTAAGGTACAGTGTGAAGAAGATGTACGGTGTGGAAACCCGGAAAGATATAACAATAAAATATTTGTAAAGGAGCTTTAGTCACGTCCGCAGCAAAGGTGCCTGGTCACGACTTTAACTTATAACTCATAGTACCCCGGGGATTTCCCCTAATGAGTACGTGTTTTAATCATACCCATTTTCTTATGGCACATGCACACATAAACAAAAAATAAAATGAATATAACTGAAATGTTACTACAAAAATTTTATGATATGTTACATTTTTATATAATACACGAGAAGCAAATGCGGCTTCGCCCGCTTAAACTATTTGTTACTTTGACGTATACACAAAAAAACTGTAAAGTTTCATTTAAATCCATTCAGTAATTTTTAGGTGAAAGAGGAACAAACATACATTCTCGTAAATTTTCAATTTAGTTTTCTTGTTAAATTCATATTTATAGCGGTAATATAACCCTTTTAACTTTTCATCCAAATTCTAAATCTAGTCAGGACAGAGTGAAAAAAAAGTTAAAATGAAATTGTTAAAAGACTAGATAAGAAGATTTAGGAGTACATTTTTACCATCCATCTTTGCTATTAACAGATTTGGTTAAGAACGAGAACGGCCGGGGTAGGTGACGTCTCCAAATATTACCATTTAAACAAGTTTTATGTAAATCACTGGGAGCTCGGGGAAACTTATTTTCGGGATAAAATTTAAGTCGCGTTATTCCTTGAGAGTTTAGAGGTATAAAATTACAAGATTTCAAATGCGGCTTTAATAGCCCAGTCAAATTTCTGTCCACATTCAGCTTCTGAGCGAGAGATTATTCTGTTATTTGTATATCACTTTACTTGAACTTAAGTAAAGTGATAAATTGTTCATTTTTTACATTTACAACAAAAATTGTTAAACTTCACGCTGTATCCCGCAGGATATAGCCCGCTGTATATAGCAGGATAGGCAGAGGGAATTTAGTGTCAAGATACTAATTTTTCCACTTTCCACCAATTTTTTGCCAAAAGTGTGTTAAAAAAGTGATAATGCCATTCCGTTCTCCAATTTCCACCAGAATTCGAGATGTCGGATTAAACTGCGGTGGCCTTAAGTAATTAAATTGATAATTTTATAATTAAATTAAAAAGATTTTTACCAATTTGATTAGTATATAATAACTAATTTAATTATTATTTTGCCTATTTTATGGAAGTTATTAGAAAATCTACCTTTTTTAGAACATACTAGGAAAACAAAAGTAACTAGAAGTGTAAAATCATTTTCTTTTACAAGATATTTGAACATGAAAATAAAGTTGTAAAGTTCCATGAAAGTTATATAAAGAGATGATAATAGATTGTGCATTGGAAGTTTACTGGTATGTAATAGCTGCACTATATAAGGATTCACCTAAGTTTTACTAGAAATATCTACATTCTATTCTATATTTTATACCAGCTACCACATGCCAATATACAGGAAGGTAGAATAGAATCTTAGCATCCCTAAGACAAAAGTGAAAATAAAACATTTTTTTTATAAAATATAACTCTAAATTATTATTATATTTTTTTATTTTAGACTTGGCACTTTACGTCATGGTTATTTCTTGATTTTTGATAATTTATTATGAGTTATTAACAGCTCGTTTTTACGGTTTTGCCCCATGCCTTGTACAAAATCAAGTATACCCAAATCTTATCCCATCTTGTGCAGACTCCATAGAGAAACTCAACCGCACTGCTCCAATGAGCTAAATGTAAACAATTCATAGCGTCAACTGATGGTGTCTTGAGAAGCGGAACTCAACGGAAGAGTGGAGAAATGAGAATATTATCATTCCTCATATCATTTCCCCGAATGGGAATAGAACCAACAATCTATCGCGTTTATTGTCAGAAGCTAGTGCTCCTACGCCACGACTGGCCTAATGTCCATGTATGACCAAAAATCGTAAACTCAAAATGCTTTTACTAATACATCCATCATAATTATATATTTATACAGATTTAGATATGTCGACGTCAATGAAGCACACATCAATACAAACTGGGACGGATTTAATATTTATTGAAGTGCCTTTCGTGATTCTATTGAATTTTGAGCTGAATTTATGACAACACACCTCCACGTAACCCACATCTATAATATCCCGGGAACGCAAAGATATGGAACACGTTCTGTTTCCTTTCTCCTGGAAATATTTGGTATAGAAATATATTTTATGAATTAAGGTTTTTTGCTGATAGAAAAAATTGAAAAAAAAATATTTATTGCATTTGACGATGAGTTTAGTGGTTTACTGGATTTGTTAAGATACCTTTCAAGTCCTCGTGAAAAATATTTAAAAAAACAAGTTCAAAAATTAATCCGACCACAGCTGATTAGCAGGGCTCTAAAAAGTATGAAACAAAGAAATTTTCTCACCTGAAATTTTTAAATATGAAGAAATATTTATGAAATATTGAATAAATAACGTACACGTAATATATTTTTAAGATTTTAAAATATATTAATTTTCATTTTCAGTAATCGGCAATGGTCGTGTACAATGTGCCCTAACTCTAACAGGAGGAAGTGAAAGTGAATGTATGTATGTAATAAAAGGGTGAGAATCATAACCCTCCTTTGCTTTACTAAAGTCGGGTAAAAATTTATCTAGAAATAGTAATTTGCGTGCCGAATAAGCCCAATGAAGAAGGTCAAAATAAACCACTAAAGCTATCAAAGTTCCCAGAATGATTATAGGCTCGACATTACTATTCCCGTCGCATTACGTTACGTAAACTCGTCGGAGCAATAAAAACTTGAGGCGTAAAACAGGAAAGTTTAACGCGAATTGCAAAAAGTTTAAGTGGTTAGGAGGTAAATCTCCAAATTTCATTATGAATGTTATCTTAACAGACAAAATGCGAAAAATCATCTCCATATTATTCTTGTAATCGACTCTTGTGTTATCGTATCTATGCTTGACACCTTTTTATAACAAAATATTACTAGTACGTATGTAGGTACATATACTAACGATTTAACCAGTCTTTGTATTTCTTTTTTTTCCAGCTTTACGCTGGTAGGATAGGCAGAAGGAACCTAGGAATTTGGTAATAAAACACTCCTTTCTCCACTTTCCGCCCAATTGTGGAGGCATTGTGCGTTAAATTGCTGAACTCAATGCTTTTTCACGGCATCGGGATGAAGAAATAAAAATATTAAATGTCTTTATATTTCGATTTTTACAAAACGTCTCAGATTACAATATGATTTTGTTCAATACCTCCAGAATTCGCCAGCAAGTAGGGAGCGGAGTGTTATAACACTAGGCACTCTCTACCTTAGGTAGGTGATCCAGCTTTTAGCTGAAAAAAAAATATTAATGAAATAGTTTATATACGGAAATGTAAAAAACATTGAGTTATTACGTTTACCTTTTCACATTATTAAAAAAAATTAGAAAGTTAAACAAATCATAAATATTTTACACTATGTTGGATAATTCTAATCACATATTTTGCTTATTCATAAATGTAAAAGTTCAGTAGCTTATAAAGAAGTATTAGTATCGCTGATTATACTTTGTTGGGTTCATTGAATGACAGGAATCCTTATAAAATGAGGTGTCACTTTATATTCAACTTTCTTTACGAAAATATTTTTGTTTACAGAATCGCGTATTTCTTTAAACACTATGTTTTGCTCAATAAAAATTAACTAATTTTAGTTATAAAAGATATTCACGAATTATAAAAGTCTTGACGGTTGCGTAGAAAAAAACAACAAATAAAAATAAATATTATCTTATGTGAAAGCATTTTAACCAGATTTGTTTTAAACATTTCCTTCCACGCGCCACTGAACTGTGGAATGGCCTACCCGCGGCGGTGTTTCCAGGTCGGTACGATATGGGTACCTTCAAAAAGCACGTCTATCTCCACCTCAAAGGCCGGCAACGCACCTGTAGCTCCTCTGGTGTTGCATGGGGTCGTGAGCGGCGGTGATCATCATCAGGTGACCCCAACGCTCGTTTGCCTTGTCCTTTTTCCTTAAAAAACAAAATGTATATTGTGTATATATGTGTGCATGTATGTATTCTAGAAGGATCTATAACATTATCTCACCTTCCTTCGTGTGTTCTCCATACAATGGAAAATTTTATATTTTTATTTCTTCGCTTAGATCACGAGGTAAAGCGAGACATTGAGTCCCACCACTTAGCACCCAATCATTAGCTTCAATCATTTGAAATTAGCTTAACGGAAGTGTTTTAAGACTAAATTCTCTCTGTTAACCCTCCTTTGTGCAAGTATAAAAATATCTTACATTCACAAACACAAACAGTTTTTATTTTAAATCCAACGAAACCAAAGTAAATGAAGAAAAGTGGCTCAAAGATGCTCAAAACACTATTTAACCTACAATGGATTCAGTAAACTTAACTAGATAAACTTTTATAACTCCTAGAGGTTTCTCGAGTATATTTTAAAATATAGTGACATAAGTGCGCTAAGCGGTTATAAAGTCTAGAACTTTTAAACACCTCACCTTGTCTCATTCCAGCGCGGGCAATGGGCGTGTAATCCATTCTAATAGTACTAACTGAACGAATCTTTTCATATAAGCTTTTGTCTTGTAAAAATATTATTTTAACTTGAGAAATTATTTCTTTTTAAATATACATTTGATTCTCTAAGAATTGTAAGAATTCTGTAAGAATGTATTTATTACATATTCATTGTACACGTCTAGTAAATATTTCTCTAAACATAAAATTAAGCTTAAAATAAAGGTGCAAAGTTGTGGTGGTGGTGTTATTCCACAATTAGAAATGAAAAAAATCTTTTTTAGAAAACGAACGAAACTTGGATGCAGTCGAAAATTGAATTGTTTATACGTTTTCTAAAAGGATATTTATGCCAAATTTTTTTCCTATATTCTTCGTAAAACAAAAACTTTTTTAAAATTCACGATATCCATGACTGGCTAGGGTAGGAGAACCTTATTATATAGTTTGATGCTGTTCCACTGCACCAGGCCAGGCCACTTTTTAAAATAAACAAAACCTTAACTAAAAATGTAAAAGCTTAAAAAATAAGTAAAAGTCCTAATATGCACAGTAAATCAAAAAGCTTTAAGAATTACTTTCATTTGTCATACTTAAAGATATAGAATTAAGTAAAATAGTACATATTGTTTATAAATAATTATAATACATCTTAAAACCTCTATATCAGACATTTATCAAATCTAAAGCTATTGAAGGGGAAATTCTAGTTAGCCTGTTCCTTGAACTGTTATAATTGATCACTCTCGTATAATATTTTATATTACTATGAAACTGCTGCCTCTGCCATTCTTACAACTTTTAAACTGATTTAATTTTTGTTATGAGATTTTTAAAAACAATTTTAAGTTTTTCTTTCTTTCTTTTCGCATAAACTACAATATAATTGGTCTTCAAATTCCAAATTCATTTTAAAGTCCTAAATTTAGATGAAACTTTGGATTTAGTTTTTTTTTTATTACATTAAAATCTTATAATTAATCATCGAATGGTGAATAAGTATACAGCCTGTTCATTCTTTTTTAAATATTTCCAATAAAAAGGAATCTTTTTACTGGAAATATTTAAAATTGACGCAGAAATATATTTTTTTGAAACCATGCACCTGCAACCTATAAGAAACCAAGATGGCGTTAACAAAATTCGAAATTATACGCAATGTGCGTAAAATTAAATAGCGAAATTCAATATGGCATTTTGTTGAAGCATTAAAATAATTGAATACCCCCACTGGAAATCGAAACCACAACCGTCGCATCTATAGCTAGACATCGTCCAACGGCACCAAGGTGGATGTAAATTAGTTATGAAATAAGATTCGATTCAAAAGAAATTAATATAATGTTAGCAGAAAATTAAACAATATGCAATAATATAAACAGAACACAGAACAGCACTCAATTAGCAACATGCAAACAAGATAAAGCCTCTAACTAAGCTTCTCTATATTGGGAAATATAATGAAATAGAAGCCAACATATATTCACTAGAAAAATTTTATACTTATGTATCTATATCGTGTATTTATAACATAATATATGTTTTTACTAATATTTATAGTTAGGTAAGAAAAAAAGCGACTATCAGCTCTTGTAGAAACCCGCATGTTTTTTGTTCGGTCACATCTCCAGAAAAAGAAACGACTCCATAGAGCGGCTCGTGGTGCAAGGCAGAGTAGATGGTACCAGACCAAGAGGTAGATCACCCATGCGATGGACTGACCAAATATGTGCACTAGAATGGCGACCAACAGAAGGAAATGGCGTGAAACTGTGGCAAGAATAACGAAAGCCAAAAACGTGACTACGTGATGGCCACGATCGCTCTGTCAAGAGCGTAACGACTGAGAAGAAGAAGAAGAAAATAAATAAAAAGAAATAATATAATTTCTGAAATTTATATAACTTCTCTCTCAAAATGATACAAAATTAAATAAATAGTTCTAAATACGTGCTTGGAATTTAAAAAAATCCTTTTGAAATGAAAACTAAGTAAATAAAAGCGACAAATTATCCTTATAATCTTAGAATACTAGCAGTACGTGAGTTCTCAGATACGCAAGCATCGTACACATAAATTTGGAGACGCAAACCGTACCAGCTGTTGTCTTGTTTTGGAGAAATAAATACAGATTAGACGCAGTGGAATAAACACTGGCCTTTAAATTTATTATTTTGTGTCTTTTTAGTATATAATTTAGGCCGAAAATTGTACTGCATTTTTAGTATATTAATTATCGAGTTAAAACTTCATTTAGATATATATATTTTAAAGTGGATTTCTTTTGGTTATACATATGCTGCCATTGTAACTGCAGAAGTGATCGAAAGCTAAAATAAAATTTACCTTTCGTACCAATTTCAAGATTAACTAAGAAAAGTTTGGTAAGGTTTTTTTAGTGATATATCTATAAATTTCCAACTTACAGATGTTTTCCTTTATTAGTAGACCTGGTTATTTCATATTCCAGGTTGGTGCCTAGAAGTGAATTTGAAAAAAATATATAAGTATTTTGACGGACAAACATACACACATTTACTATTGTGTAGCAAAATCTTACTAGCACTACTAAACAAATCATGGCAATGGAATAGGAGTCGTGTCAAGAATGCTGGCTGCTTCGGTCCTTCCTTCGCTGAATTCATTTTTGGATTAATTAATATAAATTGGACATTTTATTTTTATTAGTTTAATATAAATTAATTAAAATTTGTGATCACATTATACTTGTATAACGATACAGGTAGTGTAAGGTTTATAATATATTTATTTCTATATAAATGACTTATTAAAAATTTATTATACCAAGCAATGAACAGAGTGTAGAAGAAAATAAATATCTACTTGGGAAAGTACGTGCAGCTAGAGTGCGCTACAACTAGATTTATTACTGCTCCGCTTCACTTAGTTCTACATCTAATTGATAAAATTAACCCTCATAGTTCTTCTGGAAGTAAAGAAATTGCTGTATACGGGAACGAGGTTGGTATATATTAGATTTGCTTCGAGATATTATACAAACTTCTTGTTATTTCTTAAGACAGTGGTATTTTTTTTAAGGCAAAATTTTATTTAGTTTCATAAGTTAATGTGGCAGTTGCAATCTGTAATTTATTTTACTGCAATTATATTAGAGACCGTCGTAGCGCAGGGGCACCGGGGTGCGACTGTAAATGGGGGAATGAAATGTTAAATATTTTCATTTTCTCGCTCTGGTAAAGTGGGGAATGCCAGTGTCTTAATGGAAACGGAGTGTTTTAACACTGGGCTTCCAGAACTCTTCTGCCTACCCTGTAACGTGAGTGATATAGCGTGCAGCTTTTTATCTGTTTGTCCGTGTTTCAGTTTGTTCAGTGTGATCTCCAGAACTAACCAGAAGTTGAACCGAGATGCCCAAGAGAAGTTCCGCAGAATCAGGATTTACACAGGAAAAACCACGTTTCGTGCCGAATTGAAAAATATTACATATTTCATTTCCTGGAATGGAAATCGAATCCACAACCAGTCACGTTTATAGTAACACACTTTTACCCCTGCGCTACGACTGGCTTGAAATAACACAAATAACTTGAAATAATTAATTAGATATGCAAAGGCTACAAAAGACCAACAGGAGCTAGTAGATTCTAAACCTTGATTACAGTGTCTACGAAAATTTATTAGTATTCAGTATCGTAAGCCAATTTAAAACATTGTACCCCTTGTACACCTTGAATGCATATTAAATAAGACGGTCTTCTGTCTACAGGATTTCGCTCGAAGACTTTCCAAACTTTACTAGAAAAGACAACTAACTATCTAAGCGTAATTGATATAATGGACGAGCGAAAACACCCTTAGATGCCAATTAAATGCCAACGAAAAACTAATTTTGGCTCTTATGATATTATTTTATACAACAGAGTAAAAAATGTGAAACAGAGTAACTTAACACTAGGTTCCCTCTGCCTTACCTACTGTGTGCGGGATACAACTGAAGCTGTTTAATTTTATACACGCAAACTTATATAAAAATAATTAAAAAGTTTTAATGATGTGAAAAAAAATATAATAAGTTTTTCAACGAATTATCCAATAACTAAAAAAAACATTTTAACATTGCCATTTTAAAATATATTAAAGAAATTGGAGAATAGAGAAATATGAAGCCTTATATTTGAATATCTCAGTATTATTAAATTGCAGTGGCGTTGGAGCTCTTCATTATAATTTATATCCTATTGAAGACGGACATCTTGAGGAGGAGAATTAAGCAAGGAATTGCTGCTGCGGTTAGCGTAATAGACCGAAATCTGGGATAAGCTGGTGCTGGTCCAATTTAAATCGAAACCCAATTCGAGGAACATTAAAAGTATTTTGGTTTAATTTATTATATAAACCTATCTGTAGGGGCCAGTCGTGGCGCTTGTGCTTAAGGGAGTGACTGTAATCGTGACGTGTTATAGGTTCGATTCCCACTCGACGAAATCAAATATTTTCATTTCTTTGCTCTAGTGTCGAGGCAAAAGTGCGGCGTTCGTTGTCTTCCGAAACTGAACACATAATGCCTTCAGAATTTAACTACCCTGCTAAATACAGGAACAGCGTGAAACTAAAAAAAATCTATAGAGACTCTCATAGTATTTACTTTTAAAAATTAATTTTTGTTTTTTCTGGATTTGTATGCCCAAATCTTTATTTAATTATAATGCTTGTAGGTTATAAAAACGTATAGATATTATAAACTTAAGCTACAAATGCAAATTAACGAACACATGCCCGCATGAGACGTTGTCTAATTAACCCTTTCTTTGATAAGAGGTCCAACTAAAATATTTGTTTTGTTAACAATGGGTTTAGGCATTTTGAACTTTCATGCCATTACCAAATTGTAAAGTTAAAACTCTTATACTGTATTATACTAATTTCGATCAAATAAAACAGATAAGAAGTGTATGACTGAATATAAATAAATTTGATTTTTAATTAATTAAGCAACTAATTTCTAATTTGAAGGCCATCCATTCAAAAAAAATAAAATTTATTTTTCTTGGCGAGTTCCGCCGCTGAACTGAAAATTCAAAATTTGAAACTTTGACGAAAAGCAGTAAACAGAGTGTCTTATCACTAGGTTTACTTTTGCCTAGCCACAATACAATGTGAAACAAAAAAACAAGAGATAAGTTCTTTATTTAACGCAATATTAGCCCAAAAAATCTTTCTGAAAACAATTATCTGGATAACAACAGAGGATTACATTTTTATTCCTACAGAATTAAAAGAAAATGTTGCCAAATTGAAATACATGTTATTCATGATAAAAAAAATTATAAGTCATATTTTCTTATTTTTATTCATGTGTATCATCAAAAAGAAA
Source organism: Heliconius melpomene melpomene (assembly GCA_000313835.2). Taxonomy (NCBI): domain Eukaryota; kingdom Metazoa; phylum Arthropoda; class Insecta; order Lepidoptera; family Nymphalidae; genus Heliconius; species Heliconius melpomene. Next base: position 191,015 of record HE669325.1, on the reverse strand, counting down.
AAAGAAACCTTTCAATTTGATTTACAAAACCAGTTCAAAATCAAATTATTTACAATTTTAATTTGGAGCCAAATAACAGTATCTTCCTATTTAAGATTTCTATCAGAACCCAAGACCGAGGGTAGGATAGATAAATAGTAAAGATGAAAGATCACCGAACCAGCGTCTGGTGCCCTTAAATTTGATTAGCTGAGTAAACTATGTGAACATTCCAACCCTTTTTAACAGTAATCAAAGGCGGAGCATAATGAATGAACAGAGTGCAAAGTTTCAGAATGTTAAGAGCTGAAACAAACTTTATAACAATTTGAATGGAACTTTACAAATAGAATATAAAATAGGAAAAAATATAATATTTTATGAACATACAGTATGTAAGATAATTTACGATTAAAAGTAAATTTTACAATTAATTCCTACAACCACCATTAGTTCCACAAGTAATCGTTAAAATGAAGTACAGATTAGAACACCCTATATAGTATACCTGATAATAGAATAGAGCATTTCACGCTACATTTCCCCACACGCTGTTCCATGTCCTCATCACAGTAATATAAACTGTGGTCGTTCATTCCAGTACTAGATAATACTAAATACACAAGTCCACGTCATTCACAACGGTAGGTTAGTAACGAGTAAGTTGGCAGTAATTTGCGGCTTCTAACTCAATGGACAGGGTTCCTTGACAGAGTGCACTTAACTCAGCCGGTCAATAGAACCTATTGTGGTTGATTCTATGTAATCCTAGTTGAAAACTAGAATTAATGTTGTTTTATATAATTTTTATATTGTACGTCTAGTTTAAGAAATATCTTTAGAATTCAGCTCATTTTTAACAAAATTATATTATATTTTATTTCAAAATATAATAGATAAAAAGAAAAAGTTAAAACAGAACAGTTTTCGCACCAAAGCTTTAAAGCCTTAAAAGCTACAAAATACAATATTTTTCTTGTGCGACTTCGCATTCACTTAAACGATAAATTGCATTATTTATTAAGAACAAGTAAACACTGAGTGAGGAATGAAATCTCTAGAATACCTAATTTATAAGATTATCGTGAGAAGCTACCGAAGTAATAAATTGTGAGCACGTTTTATATTGCTAGCAAGCAGAGAGCACTCTATTCGTGTCGCTTAGGTTGCTACGCTTTAAAGTTAATGTCGAAATTGTAACATTCACTTTTAATATGATAACAAAAATATAAATCATATATATATATTCCTTAATTATTTGTTTTTTTTAGGGTTCCGTATCTCAAAAGGTAGAGACGGAACTTATATTATCATTAGAATTACTAATTATCTCGAGGGTGACAGAAACATTACACCGCACTTTACAAAGTACTCGTACACAAGTCATTAAATCGGCCTATAGTTCGAAAGTAAACATTTCACTAGTAAGAATTGAATCCATGACCATCGCATATAATTAGACAAGTTCAAGCTACACTTATATCTATATAATTATATAAAATCGAAAGGTCACTCAGTCATCACGAAATCTCAGAAACTACAAGTGTTAGGAATCTCAAATTTTGTATAGGAGTTATTTATAGGACGTAGGTGATCGCTAAGACGGGAATTTGCAATATTCGACTTCTAAGGGGTTGTTTTTGGAGTTGAAAGTTTGTATGAAACTTCGTTACTACAAATGCTAGGAGTCTCAAATTTTGCATAGACGTCACTAGGACGTAGGCATGGAGACAGAAATTAATAATAACATAGTTCACGCGGGTAAAAGCGCGAACCCGCTCGGCCGCTAGTCTAGTATATATTTAAAATTAATCTATATGTCAAAAATAAATCGATTTGTCCATACATTATAACTCAAGAACTGTCCTTTTCATTTTATTTAGACATCCACATCACACAAGAATCTCAGCTGAAAAAGAGACCAATCGAAATCAATCACCGTTTTGTGCCCGGATTACAGGAAAATCGGTGGCCAGTAAGTTGAGAAGCGAGTCAATATTACCTACTACTTGAGTATCCACGAGGCACGAACTCTGTGGATATCCGGTGGAAGAAGTCGAGTGCTGTGTCCACACGCGCTGACCTAACGCGGACAATATTTGCTTTGAGCTTGCGATCAGGTAGCTCAGGTAGGTATTTGCAAATGAGAGGTGGGTTATAAGTATTCTGTCGTCAAAAGGTCAAGATTTTTTTTGTAGCTGATAACGGTGATATTTTTTTTTTCCTAGAGCCTAGAGAGAACCTAGAGCTAAGATGCTAATTTTTCTTTATTTTAAGTAAAAGAAATACTTGCCAAAGCCAAAATTACACAAATGAACTAAATTCGTTCACATCTATTCGAATTTCATTAATTCCACTATTATTAAAGCCATACCATTATTATTCGAGAACAATATGCAGAAAACAAAACACAATACAGAGCAAATGCAACGTAAAGAAACAGTAATTGCTAATTTAATTATACACGAACCATCAAAATATATCGGTATGCGAGCATAAAGACCATCTGTGCACAGATAACAGTTATCATGCAGGTAATAACCGACTCACGCTTGGATATTCCGTACACGTGTTGCTACGAGCGCACTTATTACGCAGCTGAAGTAATTTAGAAGTGCAACTTCCTTTGCTCACGTCTAACTTTCCACTGGAATATTATATTAAATGTTTTTGTAAAGTAGAATGTTGAATGGTTTTTTTTCTTACGCATTTTAGAATATATATAGTGAGCCTTTTATATTAAGAGGATTAAAATAAGTATTTATTGCATAGAATTAATTAGCATTTCTGGTAAAGTTCTTAAAGTTTACAAACAAAATATAACTTTTTAAGAATGTATATTCTTAACAGAGCTTTGTGGAAGCTCTAGAGAAATTTGTTGAAACTTCCCCACGTAATTTTTTGTACCAGCCGTAATAAGCTAAGTGTACTTTGTATTTAACAAAAATAAGCGAGAGTTAAATACCAAACCTAACAGGGTTTCTTAAAAAGTTTCGCAAGAGCTACAAAATTAGTTGAAGCGCATTTTTTAGAATAAACCCATGGAAAAGTTATACGTAAAATATTTTATTTTCATATCCAAAAATAAAATGGGTATTTTTACATATACATTCTTTATTGATTAATATTTTTTTAATATATTGTAGATGATTATTAAAAATTGCACAATATGTATATCTTGTACATAAATGTCACTCCCTTATAATTTCGAATATAATTAAAAATTAACATTATTTATTTATATAAACAACAAAATAAAAATTCCTTCCCAACTAATGAAAAAGATTACTGAAAAAAACCCAATACGTTTTGTTATCTCCGAAGAACGTTCGCATTCTTCAATCTTTCTTATCAGCGCCTACCGTACTTCCTATCTGAGGATCGCGAGTCAATCGACGGCGGGAGGGAAATGCGCAGATAGATAATATTGCCGTGACCTAATTTCTCCTTCACACAACAGCTTTTACGTTGTATGTTTTCCTATGTTTCCCTAAAAGCGAAAAATACTTTATGCCTCCCGTTGGGTCGATACGATGCTTATAAAGTGAATTATCCTCCGGGAAAAAGCAAATAAAATGGCCAAACAAATGGTGCTACCGTCTAACAACGTCCACGTAGACAATCATTTCGTTAAGAGAACGGGAGTCAACTTATTTCTCCAGGGCGTGATAGAAAGTTTCGCAAATCACTATTTGTGAACTTTTAGCGGACATTGGTAGAACTTTGTTGAAACTGCTCCGAAGTATATTTACGCAACTATTACTTACTTTGCTTACCCGTATGATCGTGGTATTGAAAATGTAAATGTCCGTTTACATTATAAACCTTCAATAGAATCTTTATGTATTTTTGAGAAAAAAATTATGATAAGCCTATTATATACTTAACAAAATAATATATATTTATAAAGCATAATTCATTTTCACGGCGTCGAGTTCCGCCATTCAACTTCGCAGAAAAATGGAGAGCAGAGTGTTTTAACACCATGTTCCTTCTGCCTTTTACTTTATTTTGGCCGCTGTCAAAAATCTTGTTAGGAAAGCAAACTTGTACTCTATCGTAGTGAATACTTAGAATGAATCTACGTAGCTCCGGTTAATTGTCCATTACTCAACGAAACGACCAATTACGCGTCCATTAGCCGAGAAACACTCGCAACGGCAATGGATATTTAGACGCCCTAACTATTATACAAAAAATATTTGTAAAAATAAAAATTCCGTAAAATATATTTCTTCATGTATATCACCCTGAAGAATATTATCCAATAGATAATCCAAATTATTCACTTTAAATAACATTATTTAACTACATTTGTGTATTCATTATATAGAAACTATTATATAAAAAAACTATTACTTCACTAATATAAATTTAAACAAATATTTCATGTTCTCGAATGGGGATCGAACCCACAACCAGTCGATTTTACAGCCACACTTTGCGCCCCTGCGCTACGACTGGCCTATGGCCCATGGCCTATTTACTTCAATAATAAAAATTAGAAAGCGGTATAAAATGTAATTTGAACTCGTGTGTAACCGTCTAGGCGTGAAACTCTAATAGCAATTTGGACGGTAAATAGGACGTCGCGCCTGAAACCTACTTTACAAGAATTCCAATAATGAAATAAGCAGCTGCCTCTCTGCTACTTCCGAAGATATTTCGCGAAGATGGTACTACTTGGTTTGGCTGTACTGTACGCGTGTTAGATTTAAATAGAATAGTGAAAATAATTGAGAATATTCTTATTTTGTTCTATTTTTTCAATTTCACGCACTTTCCCGCACAGAGAAGGCTAGGGAGAGGGAACCTAATGTTAAGATACTTCGTTCTCATTAAGACACTGCCATTCCTCACTTCTCGCAAAATATGTAAGCATTGCGTGTTGATTGGCGGAACTCACATATTACTATCACGATCACGATTGATATCACTATTCTCCAATTATTTACATAATAATATAAACAAGCTCGCAGATACACCATTAGCGGTGAATGTTATTTTCAATATTGTAGGGAACAAAATAACGAGAAAGTAAAACAATAATGAATCATACCCCCTAGCTATACTCGTTAACTTGAACTTCTAGTGTTTGTTGTATTCCATAGCATAATAAATCTATGACCGCATGTAAGTAACAAAGAAAAATGGTATGTATTCAATAATCTTCAAGCAAAGTTTTATACAGTAGTACGCGATTGGCTTGAAGTGGATTCGATTCCCACTCGTAGAAATTAAATATTATTTTTTTCCATTTTCTTCACACTGGTGTCGAGAAAATGGGGAAAGGAGTGTCTTAACACTGAGTTCTCTTTCCCTATCCCTGTGTGCGAGAAGCAGCGTGACGCTGAAAAATGTTTTTTTTTCTTTTTAAACACAGTATCTAAATATATTTATGTAATATTGTATATCATATAATCCACCCACGTACTCTCTACAACTGAAATTTGCAACAAAAACATATTAACAGTAATAATTTAAAGAAAATATTATTATAATCTGTATTCCACCATGAGAACGATGCAAGTTGGGAAAACATTTCGTCGGCAGCGCCATGTTGTTCCTAACTCCCCCAACCATTTGTTTTGCAGCATGCAGTTTGACATTGTTTTAGTCGTGGTCGCCTTGGTACGTAACAACAACGGTATTAGAGCAAAGTGCATTGATTGTTGAACACTTGTAAGAGCAACAATGGAACTACCACTTTAGAACTTTGAATGTAAATCATTTATGTTCCCACTGCCCCCTTTTTTTACGTTTCTTTAATTAAGAATAATGTATAAATGCTGTAAGTGCAGAAAATGTGAAAATGGAATGTTCTAGTATGGGAAATACCTTAATGTGTTACAAAGGAGGATTATTATAACCAATTATGTACATATATATGAAATGAAATTCCAACGATATTTAAAATGGTTCGGTTGAATAATTTAGTTTATATACACTTTAAATATATGTAGGCTAAGTTGGGTGTCTTCAGTTGTACAAAATATTTGTTTATATTTAAATACTGCAAAATTTCAAAAATATGAAGCTGCCTAGAAGTATTTAAATAGGTAAAAGAGAAGTATTAACGTTCAATTTCAGGTAACTTATATGCCTGGTAACCGCATAAGAGATAGTATAAATGCAGAACCTTATTTTCATTATTTTTGCAAAGTTTAACACAAGACCTACCACGACCCCTCGTGAAAGATAACACTTAGCCCGTCAGACAAATTAGAATACGGTACTTAAATGGTATTTAAATGCAAATGCTTATGAAAAAAAATAATTATTACCTTTCCCCATATTTAAAGTACAAAATATTATTAATTACATTTATTTAAATTTTATAGTTGAGGAGCAAGCTACAATTTTTATTTATTAATATCTTTTATATACGATACCTTGGTGTAATACCGACCTAATATTTTATTTTGTTAACAGTATAATAAAACAAAATTTTCAGCTTCTGCTTAATTAATATGATAAGATGTTAATTGTAGATAATGGAATGTTGCATAGCTTTATTAGTTAGTACTTGTAAGCGCAACTGCTATTGTTTTTGACTCTTGTATAGTCAACATATTTCTTTAACAATTTATAAAAGTTGCGAAACTTAAGCTTGCAGACTTATTATTTTTACTGTGTTCTCCCTTATTTTGTAAAATAAGAAGGGGAATTTAAGAAACATTTACTTGTCTCCGAGAATGAGCTATAATTATGACAATTTTAAAAACATCTCAGACATGTATTTTTCAGTATTCTCACAAAGCTTCCCTCACGAGGTAGACAGACAGATGTTCTCATCTTCCTGGCTAAAGTTGCTCCACTTGAATTTAAAAGCCATAAACAAAGTATTGTATGGACACTGCGCGTTAGGGAGATCTTAGGTATGCTTTTCTTTAACTAAAGCCGTGTTTCGCACGTTTATATGTTTCACGATATCTATGTATTATTTTTAATATATACCATATAGATATAGATAAGGTAGGATAGTGTTAAAACACTTCCGTTCCACATTTTCCGCTGAATTCTGGAGGCATTTAAGTGAAGAAAAGAAGAAAGTAAAAAGAGGCTTGTAAGTTTATAGGTACAATGTGTGAAATATAAACAAAAAGCAAATATATGAGAATATTTAATCATTATCTGAGTAATTTAATAAGATATTGTAATAAAACGAATAACTTATAATCCAAGACAACATTCCACAATAAAATATGTTTAGCAGACAAAGAATCTTATTATCTCATATCTTATCTTAGAATCTTATTATCTCTCTTGTAATTGCTAAACTTCTAAGGCAATTTTCAAAAAGTACTTCCTTAAGATTTAATAAAAGATAAGATTAAATAAAAAAATCTACTTCAATGTAATCAAAAGATATTAAAATATTTAATTAAATTATTTATATTTAAGTAAGACGATTACATTTAAAGGAATGGAAGACACAAGAAGTTTAAATAAGTCACTGCATACTGGAAGCAAAATATACGTAATTAGACATTAATTAAGATACCACTGCAATTAGTAGGACTTAACGACTACCCGCTTAGGATGGCCTCAGAGAAATTAACCTCGAGGCAACCTCCCACTACGGTACAAGAACTGAAATGTACTTATATTATCTTAATTAAAAGATGTCATTGTAAATAATATCTACCTACGTATTGAAATTTTAATAGTGATCTTAGAGATCGTCGTATGAGGCAAAGCGTCAGACTTCAAACGAGCGATTGTAGGTTACATTTCCACTCGGAAGAAAGAAAAGAAATATGTTATTTTCATTTCTTCCCTCTGGTAATAAAACAACGCGCGGCGTTAAGCATCGCCACTCAACACGCAATATTCCGATTAATGGACGGAAAGTGGGAAATAGATTTTCTCTATTTAACCTGCTATAGATACGAGTATACGTGATACGGCGTTAAGCTAAAATATCTTTTAAGATTTTAGATATAAATTATTAAGTAGTGTAGATGCAAATGCCTTAACTCTCCATAGAGAGCAATATAGATATATATTTTACTTAACTCACCATAGAGAGCAATATAGATATATATATATAGATGATATATCAGAGAAAATTAGTAGTTAATAAAATATAACGAAGCCAAGTTGACCCTATACTTCGAAAATAAACTTGACATGCTCAATTAATGATGTTAGAGTAGGTACGGTAGGGGGGTGTACCAACAAATTATGTGGCTTACAAAAGGGTGTGTATAGATTATTCTTTACACTCGTATCGCCTTATTAAGATAATTTGTCTTTTGCCGCCTTAAATAAATAAGATCTTATTTCCTTAGAAATCTAGGATTCCTTAATAGAAAATTGTTATCCAACATTTATAAAACATAAATACTTATTTTATAAAATGTATAAATTTCTGAAAGTATAGGTATGCATTAGTGGATAGTAGTGGATGCATGGGATTTGAATCTTGGGTAGTGGAAATTTGTTAATATCTCCTTACTGAAATGCATAAAATAGAAATTATAAATAAGCTTTAACAAGTGTATAATAATGTAAGCGTATCTTATTTCTGGGCTTTAGTAAACCAAAGTAGAGTTCCATCACTCAACACACAATATCTCAAATTCTCGCAAAAAGTGGAGAACAGATTATTTCAATTCTAAGTTCTCTTAACGCACCTTCCTGCTATGTGGGACAACACTTGTTAAAAATATTTTTCTCATCTTTAAAGTGTATTCCACACTTTGGAAACTGGCTGAATTTTTTTTTTCTTTCTTAAGTGATAAGAAAATACACTAAAGTCCTAAAAGCTAGATTTAATGATGTTAGAAAAGATTTTCCAAGAACATTTTACTTCAAAATTGATCCAGCCCACTTGTATCTGGAGGAAAATAAGCATTTGAAGATAAGTAGTCGCGAATTCACTCGGGTAATCAAAAAAGACGCAAACAGTAAGCACGTTTGAAGAAGGTTTTTCGGATGTCGACTTTATCCATAATTCATGGGGTTCCCCTTAAGGAATAGACAGTTAGACGTTACTGAGATCACCGACAGAACTTCTATTCAATTGGGATTAATCCAGTGCTGGATAAGGCATTGTAGTTTATACTGATTCTTTAAAGTATTAAATTATATTTGGTACAAATAATACACCAATTTTTCTTAATTTTGTAATTAAAATAATAAAAAAAATCTATGATATTGTTAATTTATCGGTTTCAAATGTATTTTCATATTGCTTAACAAGTTGCCAAGTAGTCACCAAATGTCAATTCAAATGAATTTTGTTATTTATTATCTATATAACTTAATGACAACATGGAAAATGACATTTGCCGCAAAATTACAAATCCTCGTTAAATTATTAATGACTCATATCAAATTAAACCTATAAATTATTAAACGTTATTTTTTCTATTTAAATAATTTTACTTCTAAACTTCAATATGACATTGCTAACACTGGAAGACATGTGTAGAAGTTTAATTTGATATATGACCCCCAAAGTTTTTGCCCGGGGGTGAAAATACCTAAATCTTGCAAGATACAAGAACGCCGGGTGCACAGTAACTGAAAATCAACATTGCCACAGCGACCCTTGTTTGTCCATTAGCTTGCCGCGAACTGAACAAACACAAGGCGATTCGTTGCCAAAGATTCCATTGTTGCTAACGCTTTGTCACTTTTCATTTTTCCTGGTTTATTTTGTGTTTAACTATAGTCAATTTGTGTAAATCTCTGCTTGAATCATAATTTTATAATTGATTACAAATATAGACTGACCAAATAATCGTCATTTACGTATAACATTTTTCGCTTTATAATTATAACTATATTTTTTTCTGTTTCGACTATTTGTCTAGCGTAGTTTGAATTCCAGATAACTGTTAAGGAAGTCTGTTACATTACATTTATCCTACTACAACCTTTTTGAAGCTATAAAAAAATTCACATACCCATCCCAGAATGGTCTGGTGCGCAAAACATTTACACGAACATATCAAAGCTAAAGTGCAGCCTGTCCTATATTTTTGGTTAAGATTATTATATATTTTTTTAATTTAAACAATAAAATATGACATAAATTAAATGAATACAAAAAAAATATTCAGGGTGAGTGACGGTCATAAAAGTGTCATTTTTAACCGACTTCTGTAAGAAAAGGAGGTTATCAATCCGGCTGTATTTTTTTAAATTTTAACTGCAGCTATAAATTATTTATGAATTATTTTTTATTAGTATCTGCAATTATATAAAATGTCATTTCATGACAAAAACATAGTGCTATATTTTAAAATACATTAAAACGTATAATTAGTAACCTACATATTTATATCGTAATTAAATATGGAGAAAAAACCTGAAGTAATAAGATACGTCGACACAGATATCAGCAAACCTAACATTTTGGAAGGTACGCCAAATAGGTTCCGAAGATGTCCAATTATTGTGACTTTAGGTAACTAAAATATACTTATTTTTCTGTTCATTTCACTTCTGTAGATAGATCGCTTTATTACATTTTTATAACTCTTATATATTACTGAATATAAATGTCTATGCTTTTTAGCGAATTTAAAAATAAGTGAAGTCGATATACAGAAAATGCTAGAGTCAGGTATGAATGTTGCGAAATTCAAACTGTCAAGCAGCAGTACAGGAGATAAAATAAGACTCCTCGGTAAAATACAAAAAGCTGTGAAGGCTTGCTGCGCTAAGTACAGCGTCAAAGATTGGCCAATAGCAACTTGTATTGAACTAAAGACTTGTATCGTCAAAACTGGATTACTGGATAATGTACGTTTACCAATCTATTTTTTTTCAGCTTCAGCTACCATCAGGGTGAACCCTGTATCCCACAAATGGTAGTGTAGTAGGGTAGGCAGAGAGAGCCTAGTGTTAAATACCTCGCTCCCCACTTTCTGCTGAATTTTGAAGGCGTTATGTGTTGAGCAGCGGAACTTAACGCCGCCTTTTCCCTCAACACAAAAAAATAATTGTTTTCAAATAACTACAAATACAACATCTTTATATTATGTAAAGAGTAAAAAAGTATGTAAAAATATGCATTTCAGGATCAAAAGTCGGTTCCGGTAATAAAAAATTCTAATATTACTTTAACATTCAATATAAACTACTTCAATAAATGTGGCGCTGATATAATATTTGTTGATAATCGATTTTTGGTTATGGACGTTGTGCCTGGAACAGAAGTATCGATAGCAGCTGATGAAATAATAGTCAAATGTATTGAAACATTAGACGACAAATCTATAAAATGTCTTGTTATAAAAGGTGGAATATTAACTAATCTCAGTAACGTTTGTGCTCGAAACGTTAAACACTCAAGGCCGTTGTTAACGAGAAAAGATATGGAAATTGTTAAATTTGCTTTAGAATATCAGGTAGATAATTACGTCTTAATAATATTTAAAACTACTTAAATTCTAGACTTATTTAATATTCCACTTATGGGCTGTTAATTACAGTTGGATACTATAGTTATTAATTATGTGCGACATCCAGATACAGTGAGGAAAATAAAAAAAATTATAAGAGCACTAAAAGTTAAGAGGCCATTTTTAATGTGCGGCATATGTACAGAAGAAGGACTTCGGCATATAGATGAAATTATAAAAGTAGGCGTAGGACTTTCTTTCTTTTTTTATTTCAAAAAGGCACGGTAGGCTATGGCGTTTTTTACTATCTTAATGCTGCATTTTGTCTTACCGATTCCGTATGGAAATCGAACTCCTAACCATCACGTTCACACGGACAGTTCTATTTAATCTGTATGAATATCAAGTCATATTTATTTTATATATATCTATATTCTATATGTATAAAAGGAGATGTTCCCACTGACTGAGGTAAGACGCACGCATAGCCGTAACCGCTGTGTGTAGAAATGTGAAATTTGGTCAGATATTTATTTTACACAGAATGTGGACTAAGAAGGGATTTTGACAAATTGTATGGAAAAGATTTAAATTGACACCGATTTTTATAAAATTAAAAAATTCAAACTCTTAAAAATATTTCATTTAACACGTGTTTCACGGTTTATTAGAATTTACCCCTGAAACTGAAAATAATTTAATAAATATCCATATGATTCAAGCGGGCGAAGCCACCTGAATCTGGTAGTATATAGATAAAAACGGAAGTTAAACATATACTCCATGATATTTTCCCTTACTTTTTAACACAATCTAGGAGACAGACGGATTGATATTATCAAGAGAGTATTTACCGTACGAAATGGAAGCATCAAAACAGACACGAATGCCACAAATTCAGAAATGGATGGCAGGAAAATGTTTAGAGGTTGGATATAAGTGTAAGTAAATAAAAATGTTGAAAATAGAATTGACTCTTATATAATGGACTTCATTACAGGCAGGCAAACCTTTTTACATATCCGGCGGAGTGTTCGAAAAGGCTCTGGAAAATGGAATATTCATTGATTGTGAAATATCGGACGTCACGAACGCTATTTTAGATGGTGTTGGTGGATTAATACTGAAAGATTGCTACGACACTGACATTATATCTAATGTTTTGAAAGGAATAAATGATCTATGCTATGCAATTGAACCATTAACGATAAGTAAAACGAGATTTAGAAGTTTAGTCAATAAGGTGAATCGAAATCTGTTATATTCATAATCCTAAAAAATACATTTAGTATTTTCAACTGTCATAACTATGAAAACTAGATTAGAAACAATATTTGCTTACATAAAGATTTAATAGTTTCACGCTGTTTCCCGCACGGATAAGCATAGGAAACCTAGGAAATTATTTTAACACCCTACATTCCCATTTAGACACTTCCGTTCTCAACTCTCCGCGTTATCAGAGCGGCGAACCCACAACCGCCACGACTGACCTCAATGAAAGTGAATGAAATTTTTAATTTTTATTATATTATATGGTATGCTTTCATTCATAGATCCAAGTACCAGTAAATGCAGCATATGCAGCAGCCGTATCTTGCGTTGGTGTCGCCAATCAGAGCAACGCTCGACTGATCATAGTGCCGACGGTCAGCGGAAAAACTATCAAATACCTTCACTGCTTGAGGCCGTGCTGCATCGTCATTGCAGTTACCACTGACCTCAGGGTCATGCGTCTTCTTCATGTTTATAGAAGTATCATGCCTCTTATGTATTACGGTATTAAACGCAATTGTTATATGTAGATAGATGTATGAGGCCAGGCCACAGGATTGTAAACGCGACAGGTTGTGGGTTCAATTCCCCCTTGAAAAAGTGAAGTATTTAATATTTTAATTTATTCGCTCTGGTAACGAGACAAAATGCGCTCCGCCACTTAACACGTAATACCTCCAGAGTTCAGCGGAAAGTGGGAAAAGAAGGTATTTTATTAGGGATAAATTACCTTAAGATTAGGTTCCCAGGTTCCCTCTGTCTACCAAGGAGAGATTCAACGCAATTGAATAGAATATTTTTTTTTAGAGCAACGAATTGAGGATTGGCACGAAAATATATCACAGCGTATTTTCTTTGCGATGGAGTACGCCGTGAACAGGAGCTGGCTGGTGTACGGTGACACTTATATTACTTTGCAAAGAGGTACCGATTCAAGCTCCTTTTGCGATACGGTTAATATATGGAAAACCAGCCTTATCAAAAAGCACTTGGTTGAGTTAGTATATTATTTTATTAACCGACTTCTGTAAGAAAAGGAGGTTATCAATTCGACTGTATTTTTTTTTCATGTTAATATCATAGTTAGACCCAGATTTTAAAAGAAATAAAAGAGAATGAGTAACTTCTTTATCCTTATATATTTTTTAGATTCACGCTGTATCTCGCACATGGCAGAGTAGGCAGAAGAACTTAGTGTTAAGACACTTGTGTTCTTTTTAAAACACTTACGTTTCGCCAAATTCTGGAGGGATTGCGTGTTAAGTGGCTTTCGAAATATTAAATATTTTATTACCCCGAAATAAATTGAACCCACATTCGTCGTTATAGTCACTCTTGTGCCATCGGGCCTCAACTTTATTTATATTGTTTCTATATAATAATATAATTTATAAGACAGAAGCTCATAATTCTTTGCATACATTACTTATTTTTAATTAGATGTCATAGATGTAGGAATATTGTAAATTACCGCCACCTAAAATGTTTTTAAAAAGTTTGTCCTATATTTCTATGTAGGTATATATTATATATTTTTTTCCTTTTTTTATTTCTTCCCTTTTTAATTTCCAGATGCCCTGATGAAGACTGGAAAGAAGGAGCGAAATCTCGATCATTTATTTATTAATAATAATTATACATTACTTGAGAACAATAACTTGCATAACTAAATTTGTTTTATATAACCAAATAATATAATTGAATTATAGAAGCAAAAGTTACACTCAATTTGTTTCTTGGATCTTTAAAGAAAATATTTTGATAATTCATTATACTCATAGACTACGTACGGACTTTCACTATTTTATAATATTAATATAAACATTACTACTTTTTATTTTTGTTTAGTTATTCTTTTAGTTTTTTTTATTTTTATTTTACATAATTATAGATTTCTTAATGTAACAAATGTGCGAATATTAATAAATGTAAAAAACTTATTGGATTTTTTTATTCTTTGCTTCCTTGCTTACTAGTTATCAAACGTCACCACAATGTCACGTCAATGGTATTTTTTTAACTGTGTTTGTTTAGATATATATTTATATTGAATATTGTAATAATTATTATGGTTTGGCCTACAAGCTATGATACGAAACTCAGCCAGGTAACTTCTTTAAGATATTTTACACACTTTCATGTTAATAATCTAATAATTTCGACAATCTGCAACAAGCATTACCATATCGCCATACAAAAAATAATAATGTATTATTTTATTTATTTTAGTTAAATTTAAATTTCCCTTACTCGGTCGTGTCCGAATACCAAATTGTAACTATGAGCTCAAATTTTACTCATGTAGTCCAACCAGTAATATTTCTATTTAGTAGTAAACTAGATTTAAGGGGTTAGTTTTGCTTGGGTTCCTTAGAATTTCTAAAAATAGTTAACTTTTGCGAAAAAATACATACTGTATATAGTTTATTTTATAGTACGATGCAATGGACCTACCTGGCCAACAGATGACCGCTGCCCACGCAAGGTCATATTTAGATCATGTATTACAGCTTGACGTCCAGGCGCCAGCAGCATGTCAACGCTTGACTGGTATTATTGCGTCTATAGGTGGGTATTTCTATAACTGTTTTTTTTCAGATCAGAGAAGAAAAGTAGTGATAAGACACTTACTTTATTGCAGCGTGAAAAAACACGTTTTTTATATATAATATTTTGTATATAATACTTATTCTAAGTATTTGTCTATTGAAAAGGCGGATAGAAATATAAAAAATATTAATATTTTAAGCACGTTTTCGCATTTTTCATAAGCACGTTTTTGAGTTCCGTCACTCAACACGCAATGCTTCGTAAAAATCTTATCACTAACTTACTTCGTAAAATTCTTATCAGATTTTCCCTCTGCCCACTCTGTAACGCTCGGGATACAGAGACGACAACGATTATATGATTTGATTTGATTGATAAGCTGCAATATATTTTAAGGTAAATCAACATATAACATCGATATTATGGAAGAGATGATGTCAGCTGGCATGAATATAGCTTTATTGAACTTTTCATTCGGTACCCAAGAAGAGCACATAGAAACAATAAAAATGCTTCGACAGGCTGCTAAAAACTACAGCATGAAAGTTGAAAAAAATTACCCCTTAGCCATAGCAGGAATGTTAAAAGGAAAGAAAATCAGAACCGGATGCATTTCTGATGTAAACGCATATTTTTATATCATAAAATCATAAAAAAAATTCTTATATGCTCAATGTCAATTTAAATGAAAATTCTGCGAGAAATGGGAAACAGAGTGCCTTAACACTAGGTTCCCTTTGCCTACCATGCTGGGTGCAGAATATAACGTGAATCTGGTCAAATTTTTATATTAAGGGCATAAAATTAGAAGTAACTGCATTAATCCAGTCAACCTAATTAACATGTTTAAACTTTATGGCCGATAGCCTTATGGAATACGAGACACAAACGTAGTTAGATATAATTCAACACAACCCATTCTACTTACAGATGTACAATGGAACGGTGGAACTGGTCGCTGGGGAGGTGGTCCGTTTAACGACAGACGAAACCTATAAAGACAGGTGTTCGCCGTACACCGTATACGTCGACTTCATGCACTTCGCTGAACAGATGAACAAGGGCAACATGGTTCTGCTCGACAATGACACTATCCAGCTCAAAGTTGAGATGATATCCTCGACGACAGTCACGTGCAGGGTTGAGATAGGCGGTTTCTTGGGATCGTTCAAAGATGTTTTCGTCCCCACTGTTAATTTCGATATGCCTAATTATTCTGAGTATGACAAAGAGTTTATAACTATGGCTATTCAAAATCAGGTATGGTTTTTTTTTTTCTCACTCTCACACTTTATTATGTAGAGTAGAATAACCAGAGAGAATGTAACTCATGACGCTATACTCTCTAGTTTTCGCCTCACCTAATTTGAGACCGTGTGTTGACCTCAAATGTAATAAGTGATTTATAACTTTGTACTTATTTATGTATATGTACAATAACTTTAGGGCGATTCAGGCCTTGTGTTTGAATTGCCAACACGCAATCCTCTCAAATAGAATAAAATTAAACATTGGAATAACTTCTAGAGACCCTAGAGAGTCTCATTCCCTACCAAGTACGATAAAAATGCATGAATACAAATAAAAAAGCATAAATCTATATATATAAAAATAATTACAAATATCATAAACAGACAACAGCGTCGTTAACCACATTTCAGTTATTAATTTTTATAATTTATTTATCATTAAAATGGAAGCCCAAAACCCAAAATTAATTAATATTTTCACATTAAACTTTCGTAATTCTTCTAAAAGCTCAACATTTCGTAATTACAGAAATGAGAGGAACTTGCGCAAAAAAAAAATTAGTTAATGTAATAAAGTGTCAGTTCTTTTCAGTTGGACATTCTTGTCCCGCCGTACGTAAACTCGGCTAATGCTATTATCGAGCTGAGGCACTTAATGGGAGAGAAAGGAAAGAAAATGGCTATTGTCGCCAACATACAAACTATCGAAGGTTTTCGAAACTTCGATGACATTCTATCGGTGAGTGCTATGTTCTATTATTGTTTTCTTTCATATACCTACCTGTGATTTTGATAGGTAATTATAAAGGTAATTATTAAGGTATTAGGTAAGAAATAATTATTTGTATGAAATTTCACTGTTTCTAATATTTTCATAGGTTTGTACTTTACATTACTTATAAAAAATAATATTTAAATATCTGCCAAAAATAAAAATATCTTTAATCTGACTTTATTGAAAATAAATCTGTCTTTATTATTCCTTTGTTTTTTAATAAAGCACGAGTGTTAAATATATGAGGTCAAAGTTCAAACAGAACATAATTTCTGTCTTAAAGTATATTTTTAGTACCTTACAACGAGCGCTAAAAGAACGCTATATTAATATTCTCAAAAAAAAAAAGGTTTCTTGTATCTTATACTCTACATTTCAATGTAATAAAAAAGTATGGAAGATATTTAAAATATAAAAAAAAATTAAATTAAATCTTTTTTTATAAAATGCCTGTGTATGTACATTGGCTACTTACAAACAATTCCTTGACTTACATGCTTTGTTTTACATAACACTTAGGTAACTTAAAGTATAATTTCACGCCACATTTGTGGGTTCGACCCCCCTCGGGGAAATGAAATATTTAATAATTTACATTACTTCGTTCTGGCAACCACGGACAACGCGGCGTTGAATTCCATACATTGAGTATGAAAAGTCTCAAAAACTCGGCCAGGGTTCCCTCTATGTACCCTGCTATATGCTTGATACACCGTAAAGCTAAACTCACTATTCAATATTATTCAAATAATAGGATGCGACAATTTATTTTTCTCTTTTAATGATTAAAATCTCATTTCTTAGAGTCACTAATTAATTTTTATTTCAATTTCCAGGTAGTTAATGGCATTATGTTAACACGCCAGGAGCTAGCATCAGATATAACACCCAAAAAAATCGTTATAGCTCAAAAGAATATGATCGCAAGAGCAAATAAGGTAAAAAAATGTATCAAAAAATCTTTTCATATAAAAAAATACATTTTTAGTTTATACTATTGGTACTGTATTTTTTTCTTATTGCCAAAAAAATAAGCATATTACGAGAGTACCAGTGAATTTTTAAATAAAAAAATCTATAAAGACGACTCGCAGCCGCAACGCTCGTTACTGAAGCGGGTACCTGTGTACATAAGATACGAAAACTCCCCGCGGAATATCTGAATACAGTCTCATAGGTATTTGCAGTTACAAGAATCTTTCATATTTTCAATTTTTACTTTTGACGTTGAAATTGTAAATATAAAATTTAAGACAACTAGACTAGCTTGTGTAGGTATTTTTATTTATTCTTTTTGTATTGTACACGGTACCATTAAAATGAAAAGAAAACATTCCTTGCGGAATATTTACGAAAGAAAGTTGGATTTATACTTAGATGTTGGATTATTTAATTGATTTTATATTTACCATCAAAATTATTAATAAGAAATAACTGAATTTAAGAACTAGTGAAGTAAATTGTAAATAGTATCAAAATATATATTTTTTCATATGTAACTGTGTACATTCATAATATGTAGTAATTAATGTATACTTGCTGAAACATTGCTTATATATTTGCATTTTTTAAATAAAAAACGTAAAAAATTTTTTTCAACGATAAACGTACATCTTTCTTAGTGGTTAGAACCGGCCGGTTGGACGGTTACTAAGAGACGCGGGCTCAAATCCCGCTAAGATCATTTTTTATAAGTTCTCTAAAAACTATTTATCTTTCCTAAGAACTAGCATTAAAAATGTTTAAAAAAAAACATTATTTCCTCTGTAAATTGATCTAATTTACGATTTTACGATGTTTACGATTTCAGGCAAATGTACCTGTATGCGTGGGCGCTCAGCTACTAAGTAACATGCGTACCAATGAAATACCGCTCAGATCTGAGATACTAGATGTAGCAAATTGTGTCCTCGATGGCGCAGACGCCCTCGTCCTCACAGCGAACACTGCTGTGGGTTCATATCCTGTCGCCACTATCGCTTGCTTAGCGTCTACGTGTAAAGAAGCGGAATCTTGTATATGGACCAAGCAAGCATTTTATGACTTCATTGATAGGGTAATATTCATTTATTATTTTTTTATATATATTTGATGATTTTTTTTCAGCTTCACGATATAGCCCTGCTGCAGTAGGCAGAGGGAGCCTAGTCGAATTCTGGAGGCATTAAGCGACGGAATGAACGACACCAGAGCGAAGAAATGATGTTAAATAAAAAGAAAAAATAATAAATATTTCAATTTCCCAAATGGGAATCGAACCCACAACCTGTCACGTTTACAGTCACGCGCTTGTGCCCTTGTGCCAATACTGACCTCTTGATGATAATTCTTATTTCATTTGACTATATATTACAGACACCCTTGCCATGTGACCAAACTACCGCGACAGGCGTGGCCGCGACAATGGCGGCGCATCGATGTTTAGCCGCGGCTATAGTCGTAATCACTACGTCAGGGAAGTCAGCCCAAATCATAGCCCAGTATAGACCCCGGTGCCCTATCATTGCACTGACTAGATACCCGGTGATCGCCCGCCAGATACATTTGTGGAGAGGGATCATCCCTTTAATTTATGAATGTGGGTAGATAAGTTATATAATACAAGTTAGCATCCTACTTGTTTGTGTGTGTTTTCTTGTGTTAAATTATAAATAAAGTGTATGAAAAGATTGCGGAGAAATTTGTCACTAGGTACCACGCCTAGGTAATCATAAATAATAAACATATTGATAGAACTTTCATAAAAAAAAATATTGTTCGATACATCAACTGCAATATTAGTTTTACAAATTCCAGAGAGATTCCATGTTGAGTGGCAGAACTCAACGCCGTGCTTTGTTTCGTTACCAGAGTGACGAAATGAAAATATTAAATATTTCATTCCCCGAGAGAGAAATAAACCTACAGCCATCGCGTTTACAGTCATAACCTTTGTTACAGTCACAACATCTATACAAGTGTATACTGTTTTGATAAAATATTTATTTGTGCACTAGACACTATAATATATCACATCAAATAAGCATCACATTGTAACCCGCATACAGCAGGGCAGACAGAAGGAACCTAGAGTTAAGACACTCTGTTCCTCACTTTCCGCCGATTTTTTTCCAACCGATTCACCGATTTTTGTTCTATTTTTCACAGCTGAACCAGCCATGGATTGGCAGACGGATCTAGAAAACCGAATTAATTTTTGCACCAAGTGGGCAATGGAGCAAGGATTTATAAGAATCGGAGATCCCATTATAATAGTTTCCGGTTGGAGACAGGGATCCGGATATACGAACACTATGAGAATTATCTACGCCAACCCGGACACTGCCAACATGTAGTTTTATATATTAATTAATATTATTTATTATTACTATTATTTTTATATAACACATATTAATAGTACATATTAATTAATTGTTATAATTATTTTTAAATGTTTGTTTATAAAATATTACTTTTTGTATTATGAGAATAATATTTTTTAATTTATTTCAATTAATTTTACTTAAAAACTTATTAATACCCATTTACACTCATACAAACATTTTTTATAGACCAGTATCTATAATTTTTTTCATCTCCTGTGTACTGTGTGTCTAGGTATATAACAGGTATATAACAAAAAATCTAAATTGGAATAGTTAATGAAGGAATGACTTTTAGTTGGAAGAAACTAAGGATTACGTTATAGGTCTACTGAACTTCAAAAATTTTAGTCTTAATCCATAACGATGCGCTCTGACCTAGGTACTTATTTTAACATTTAAATTAAATTATTAATGAGACCTGCCGTGGCGCAGGGAACTGTAAACGCGAATAGTTGTGGGTTCGATGCCCACTCGAGGAAATTAAATATTTAATATTTTTATTTCTTCGCTCTGGTGTCAAGGCAAAGCGCGGAGTTGAGTTCTGAAACTCAACATGCAATGCATCCAGGATTTGGCAGAAAAATGTTGAACGTAGTATATTAACACTAGGTTTAGCTGTAGGCAGGTGAAGCTGATTAAATTTTACTTTACGAACTGAATTCATATAATGCGAATCGAAACCACGTCACGAAATGGCTGGGTGACGGAATGACGATTTGCGTCAAAGGGTTAACTCTGCTTACTGGTCGACGAGGCAATTTGCAGAGCTCTCTGAGGTGTTCAAATTGAATTTATGTAACCTCGCCTTCACACTAAACACATACTGCCAGATCCAATATGTTACTTTATATATATTATGCTTTTTTATATAAAAATTTTAATTATTTATCTATGTTATTTATATGCTGTATTTATTAGTTTAAAATTACTGCATTATTTTCTTAGCTTATTATTATTTTTTTAAGATATGTACCTGTTTTCTTTGCAATTTGCTTAAAAACATAAAACAACTAAAAATGAAATTAAAAATGCTAAAGTTTCAGTTAGTAGAGGCCGGTAGTGGCGCAGGGTCTCTAGCGTGTGACTGTTTACGCGACAGGTCGTGAGTTCGGTTATCACTCGAGAAAATGAAATATCTGTTATCTTCATTTTTACGGTGAAAAATTGGTGGAAAGTGGGTAGCGAAAGGAAATGAAAAAAAAATTAATTCAAAATCAACCTACCCAATTTCCATTGCCAGATCCTATTGGCATACCTTTTGTTTATAATTTATAATATTATATAAATAATAATATAACAATAAAAAATGTTTTTCTCCTCACCTGTATGTCAGTGGCTGGGTATTGCCGTGCGCCATAAGCGACCGCCGCGCCGGCCCGCGCCAAAAGGTATCGCGTCGCCATTGCGGCTCCATACGATAGACGATTTAAGGCTTTGCTTAGAAATTCTCTTTGCTCATGTTTTGCATCTACCTACGTCAAAATTGTTCTAGGAATTTATATTAGAATTTTACTTTTGACAAGATGAAACTTTAAGAATTCTTAAGTGGCAAGGCAAGCTCGAATTTGTAATGTTATTTTTATTTACATAATTTTATTATTATTTCTATATCAGCTTTTTTCGGTTTTGTCTGGATTTGTTAAATTAATATATTTTTTTTATTGTAATTTTAATAACCGTATCACGCTGTATCCCGAACAGAGCCGGGTAGCCAGAGGGAACCTAGTGAAAAGACACTCCGTTCTCCACTTTCTGCCGAATTCTCGAGGCATTTGCCTTATTACAAATATTTCCACAACAATACCTACACACACTTAAGCATTCAAATTAATAACTTTCGACTATCTACTAATCGTCAATAAAAAGTGAAAGTTATCATAATCACGTATTTTGCGACAAAGGTGAGATGCAGTCTGCAGGAACAAATCGGCTCGAACGGATGCAATTACACCAGTTACCGTGCTGCCGTGCTACGCCGCGTCGGACCGGCGTGAATGGGGCTGCCTGGTGGAAAGTGGAATTCTAAAAGTTTTCTTATTGTCGCATCTGAAATAGAGGTAGCTTTGTTGAATTTTTGAGTACCAAATAAAGCTAGTCACCCTTTTGACATGATATGCCTTTTTCAATTTCTCGTTCATTTCTTTGTTTGATTTTTTTTTTTATTTATTATATTATTTAGTAGTTCTACGGTACGGTTTAGTAGTTATACTATTGGTATTTTTATCAGCTTCACGTTGTATCCCGCATATAGCAGATGGGGCTAATATTAAGATCTTCCGTTCTCCTCATTCCACCGAATTTTTGAGGTATTGCGTGTTGAGTGGCGGAACTCAAGAATGCCTTGGCACCAGAGCGAAGAAATGAAAATATTAATATATAATAATTGAATCCCCCAAGAGAAAATTGAACCCACAACTGTAGAGCTTACAGTCACATGCTTGTGCCCCTGCGCCAGGACGGCCTCGATTTTTTATTTTAATAAAACATCTAATAATACACTTTATGAAAAACTTAAAACGTGGTCTTCCATTATACTATTTCGAACTAATTACTATAACTAAAAAAATGGGGACACACCATATGGGGAAGTTTCTTCATGGTCATCCATTAGCCTTAACAAATACAAAGTTTGTTCGATCAAATCTCTCATCCCCATCCCCATCACAGCGGAGTCCACATCGTCGCCTCGCTTTCAAAGGGCTAATCAATTTACTTCGTGATTCAGGTCAATTTTCAACTTTGCCTTGCTTCTGACCTATTTACATGAAATCCGAGGAAGTTAGTACTTTTGTCGAATTTTAAAATTTTGGTTATTAATTTTCTTTTATACTTTCTCTAATAAAGAGTTTGTAAGTTAAGTTGAATTAAAATTTGATTACAGTTCTATTTTTTGCTGATTTTGTCGATTATCTTAGTAGATTATACTTCTTTTTTGTTATTTTACTAATAGTGTGTAATAGTAAATGTATATGTATCTAATAGTAAAAATACACTTGAAATATTTTGTAAATCGCTTTAAAATACCTGCATATTGCAATTTAATGATACGATCTCGCAGATGCTTAATCTTGATAGACTACATAGATTATTTCCTGCTCTGGCTCATGTAAGAGAAAATTTATTATTTATGAAATTCGTCTGCATCTGACAGAGGAACGGTTATGGATAACATTTAAATTTAAATTGTGAATTAAGATTAAAATAATATGCGTAATATGAGTAGGTACATTCATAGTATCGTGATATGTGGCCAGTCGTGACGCCCAAGCGTGTAATTCCACGCGATAGATTGTAGGTTTGATTCCCACTTGAGTGAATTAAGCATTTTTTCATTCCATTGCTCTGGTGTCGGGGCAAAGCGTGTTGAGTTGCGCCACTCAACACGCAATGCTTCCAAAATTCGGCGGAAAGTGGGCAACGAAGAGTCTTATCTAGGCTCCTTCTGTATACCTGCGGGATACAGCATATAGCTGAAAAGAAAATGAATACATTCCATCTATTTTCATAAAAAAAATTTTTGTTATAAAGCAATTGACAACTCTTGATAATTTTTTATCAAAAGTTGTTTATCTGATATTCAACTTCAGCCTTGTCTTATAAACAAAATCAGAAAAAACATTAAAATATAAAAGAAACACAATTACGTAAGACGTTAAATATAATAATTACGCGTCCAGTCTAGCAATTTCATTCGTAGCCCCTGCACTGCTAGCAAACGTTTATAAAATGGCTTACAGAACAAGGAACAAAGGAAAATTTCACTCTGAAAACACACTCGACTAATTTTAAAACAGTAATATTCATAAAGTGACATCATTCCCGCTCGAAGTTAGACCAAAACATGGCCACTGGGAAGGAAATATTGTGAGTGGGAAAAGAGAAAATGAAGATATTCAGCGTAATTTATCTTTGTATTACGTTTGTTTCATTTTTTTCAGCTTTACGCTGTATCACGCATGTAGCAGGGTAGGTAGAAGGAGCCTAGGGTTTAGACACCACTGTGCGCCGAATTTTGTAGATACTCTGGTGTAGCATAACTCTACGCTACGCTTGCCTCAATACCAGAGCGAAGGAATGCAAATATTAAATATTTCATTTTCTCGAATGAGAATCGAACCCACAACCTGTGTGCCCCTCCACGACTGACCTTAATGTTATAAATAAGTAATAACTAAATGTGAGTATAATTTATTTCATGAGGATCATCCTCAGGAATTAGGATTGACAGCAAACGTCAAAATGACATTTGGAGTTTGGACAGATGGAACTGTGAATAGATAATATAATAAGACGTATAAATCATTATTTATTAAGAGACATAATCAGAGTTTGAATATGTTATAACAATATTGCAATGTTAATTGCATTACGGATGCAATCATTAGAGATTCCTTTGAAGCGTCGGTAGGCGTCGCGCGTACCTAACAAGGTTAAGTCGGCCATATTGCCTGTCGAGCAAGGCCTTCCAGAATGCATATTAGATACGTGAAACTGTGGCTACCATTAGTTGCTGAAAATTTACTAAATTTGTTCTTTCCTTCTTAATAGAAAACTTAAGTTAAAAAGTTATTGTTTAATGTAACGCAATTGCTTAGACCGATTCTCAATCACAGGTATCAAATATTAAGTTATTTATCAACAAAAATATATTTTTTAATAACTCCTCCTTTGTATTCTATAAAATTATAATTCAGTCGATTTCAGTCGATTCATAAAAATAAACAAATTCATTGATGTCTTAAAAAATTAATGATGTTATCACGTTAAGTTATCGTCCGTTAATCGAATTTACAGACAACCAGTTTTTTAGCTTTACGGTTTATCCTGTACGTAGCCGGGAACCTGAGAAACTAGTGTTAAGATACTCCGTTTCCAATTCTCAATTTGTACATTCACTTATATTTATTGAATAACCACATGCATGAGATACCACACATTTTTTAAAAAGTATAATCTAAAACGAATAGTACGACGTTTAAAAACTCCCTAGGTGTAAAGTATTATTTGAACTGAAACAACACAGCAGAACGATAACTGCATTTTAACCCTCACCTCACACTGAAAAATCAACGGAATTTTCAACTCAAAAAATACGTAATACGGACTTAGATTTAAAACGTGCACTTTGCCTGAACAATCCCGCTTCGCCTTTCAGTTGTAGCCTGTAGTGGCTAGCGGGCTCTCGACACGACCGCCGACGATGATAGGGCACAATCCCTCTATCCTCTACCGATCCTCGTCAGCGACTTTTTGCCTTTGTCCTTTTTGAACCTGATACAGGTGAAAAATTACTTCAAGTATACTTTGAGATGGTCTTGAATTGGACAGATTAAAATTGTTTAGGTTTTTATATTTAAATTTACATTCCAAGTTAACATTTAAAGAAATACATTATAATAAAATTATTTATTTAACTTGAGGCCAGTCGTGGCGCAGGTTGTGGGTTCGATCCCCACTCGAGGAAATAAAATATGTATTTAATATTTTCAATTTTTCTCTCTGGTGTCGAGGCAAAGGCGCGGCATTCACTCAACACGCAATGCCTCCAGATTTCGGCGAAAAATCCTGTATACCCTGCTGTGTGCGGGATACAGCGTGAAGCTGATAAAACGTTTAGTGTTTCGAATGTTGCATTAAGAGATATTAATAAATCAATAGCAAAAAACTAAACAAAAACTCATTCGATAAATAATATTATACAAAGGAGAATATTGCAAATTACCTTAGCAATGAATAGTTAGAACAATTCTTATATTTTCATGGTTTGTGGCTAATGAGGCACGTAACAATACATTCGTATAACGTTAAACCGAACGTAGCTTCGTTAGTCAGCATTTCAGAACGATATTGCAGGCGTAATGATACGTAAGCTGGGAAAAGTATTTATATATTAGACAAGCGGCCCGCCCGCGGCTTCGCCTGCGTGAACTACGTTATTATTCTGTCTCCATGAGTATCTACGTCCTATAAGTGACGTCCATGCAAAATTTGAGACTCCTAGCATTTGTAGTAACGAAGTTTCATACAAACTTTCAACCCCAAAAACAACCCCTTAGAAGTCGAATATTGCAAATTCCCGTCTTAGCACTTACGTCCTATAACTCCTATGCAAAATTTGAGATTCCTAGCACTCGTAATTTCTGCGATTTCGTGATGAGTAAGTGACCTTTCGATTTTATATATATAGATATACTCGTATGTCAATATATATGTTCCTGAGCAATATAAAATTATTTTGACAAGAAGACATTTTTAATTTTTTGTCGCAATGAAATTGAATTTTAAGTTTGTTTATGCGAATATGCATATTTAATTAAAAATCAAACAAATCAGCTTCACAAGGCAGAGGGAACCTAGTGTTAAGGCACTTCGTTCCAGAATTCGGGAGAAAGTGATTCTGCCGAATTCTGGAGGCATTGCGTATTGAGCTCGACACTAAGGCGAAGAAATGGAAATATAAACGTAAATAAATATTTCACTTCCTCGAGTGGGGATCGAACCCACAACCGTCGCGTTACAGTCACACCCTTGTGCCCAGTTTAATAAATTTTCTCAAATATCACATCTACCTGAACGACGGCAAATTTTGGTCTAAAACTAAAATATATAATACAACTATCTTAAATAACACCGTGCACTAACAGTTCTCGTCTCTTTGACTTTTGTCCTCTAAAAGACTTGGAACACAAAAAATGCGCAATTAGTCGCCAACGAACGGTCTTACTAATTAACTTGATCAAGCTCCTTTATTTCAGAGTTCAGCTCTATTTACATTCAACCCACATTGAAACGGTTTAGAATGGACGTAATAAATCGTGTCACTTTTTTTTATTAGAATACTAGGTATTATTACAATTTAGCTTTCATTGTGACATCTGTACGAAATGTATTAAATAAATTATTTAAAATATCATAGAAAGACCTTTAAGTAATCTTAAGAAAAAGAAAATCTAATTATTAATAAGAAAGCTTCTGAAACAATATCATTGGATGCTCGTACATGATGACACATGGAGCCGCTGTAGCGCAGTCATACGACAGGTGTGGCTTCGATTCCAATTCCAACAAAAGCGTAGCGTTGACTACCGCCACTTTCCATTTTCCATTGCATGCCTCGAAAATTCGGCAGAAACTGAATAACACTAAATTTCCCTGGGTTTTTCTACTTAAATATATAAACCCTGTACTTATATAAACATACAAAAATATAACTATATGCAGTAACATAAAAAAGTTGCAAAAGAAAAATTAAAATAATTAAGAAAAGGACAAATAGTGATATTATAATTAAGCTGTTTCTTTATAAGTAAAAAAGAATATACAATAGCACTAGTCATCTCATTTAATATTAATTAACTTAATACAATTTTATTTAATATTCAAATAATCTAAACAGAAAAGTTTTACAATCAACCAGAGTAGTTTGAAAACTGAAGAAACAATTCATTTATTTGACAGTAGTTAATTGGCGTATCGGTGTTTACACCTCGCATCCACATCCACACACTGCCAGTCTAAAAGTGGATTGGAAAATTGAATGTTTGTTTTGGTCTGGATCCTCCAGCCGCATTGCAATCCGGTGGATTGTGGACAAATTCAATTTTCTCCGCGCCAATAACAGATACAATAACTGCAGGACCAGCGACCGGCGGGCGGCGAATTGGGGGAGAAGAAATTGGGAAATACACAAACAACGCTTGTTTAACATCGCCAGATAAAGTCCTAATTGACTGCTTTTAAACCAATTTTCCGCAAAGATGGATTAAATCTGAAGAAATAAATGATGCTATTATTTTCAATTGAAAACATTTTATTTAGTACAATTGTTTGGGCTTTCCACCTTCGCTATAGGTTAATATATTTTGTTACTTAAAGAATTTGGTTAAATGTCAGCTCATTTTGAAATTGAATTGGTATACTTACTAATTTTAAAAATATAACTAACTGCTTTAGTTTTAGTCATACCATGAGTTTAGACTTTAAAGTATTTTGTTAAATTGTTTATTTAACTAAACAATTACATTTTATTTTAATAATTTACATGGATATCGATTTTACATATAAAACAAATAAAAATAATAAAATAGAACTTGCTATAATAAATTTATTCTTAGATCTAAAACTACCAAAATAATTTAAACCTACTATGAAGTACTGCGCTTAAATGAAATCTTAAAATTAAAAAAATATTATTATTGTTAAGATTTCAACATTAATAAAGCATTTCAAATTCTAAGCAAAATTATACTTTAATTAATTAATACAGAATAAGTATTTTAAACGATATTTCACGTTTAAAGTGGCGTTTCACAAGACAGATTCTCTCGAGTCTTACGAGATCATTCTAAGCTGCTGCACGAGTTGAAAACCACGTACTTCAATTTTTTTCTTATTCCCTTCGCGTGCACTTTAGCTTCTTAATTTATGGTAACTTTTATAGACTGAATTTTTCCACCCTTGTCTGTGTCCTTGAATGTTATTTTTTTTATTTACTACACTTTCTACTACTTAGGTACAACCGAGTGCTTAAATTAGTACATTTTTAATACAAAATCATATTATTTTTTTCTTGTTCTCTTCACGCGATCCCTAAAATTTGGAAAGTTAACAAGCAGTTAAAAGTTATTTCTCAATACTGGTATTTTCACGTAAATGTCAACTTTGATAATATTCGTGTAGAGTTTCAGTAGACGAATGGAAAAATATATATTGTTAATAAAAAGTTTTCAAGCTTTTAGTAGTATTCACTACTTAAGATTATAATGTCAAACAAGAATAAGTGTAGAACATAAAACAATTTTTACATTTTACAAGATAGGAAAACAACGTCCATAACTTTTGACACGTTTCATTTTTTACAATATTTGCTTAAGAAAAACACTAAATATTAAAGAATTAATCTATAAAATTTTTCATCTTCAATATTTATACGTAAAGTTTTTACCACACAATTTAAAAAAAAAACTACATATTTTCTTAAACAAAAGTTATTAGGAAAGTTGTAAGATATATAGCTCTGCTGAGATTTCTTGAGGGCGCTGGCCGATAGTATTTGTAATAACTTCTAAGATAACCGGTGCACAGTAGATGTACTTCGACGGCGCGTTCCAGGCTCTTTGGGGACATAAACACTATTAAAAGTTTCCCTAACTCCATGAGAGCACTGACGCAACTAGTTTATCCATAGTTTCCATACAAACACCCTCGATAAGTTCTTAACATCAACATGTACTCGTATCATGCCAATAAAGCATCGAACTAAATAAATCTTACATACTTATAATTGCTTTGGATTTCGGCACAGTGTTAATATTTTTGATTTTATTCGTATGATAATCATTATTTATAGAAAAAGGAACAGTATATAAATTCAAAATATTATTTTTTCTACTACAACATATTATTTTATTTTGTATGTTTGTCTGTGAGTTTTTGCACCCTTATCTTAGAAACGGTTTAACTGTTTTTTTTTACTTAAGTACAAAATTACTACTACTAATTAAATTTATATTTCCATTTTTTCGCTCTAGTGTCGAGGCACAGCGCGGCGTTGAATTCTGCCAATCAACACGCAATGCCTCAAGAATTCGGCAGAAAGTGGGGAACGGAGTGTTACACTAGGTTCCCTCCGTCTGCCCTGCTGTGTGCGGGATACAGCGTGAAGCTGATTTAAGAAAATAATCTCAAGTACAATAATAAATCAACAACAATGTTCTAAAAGACAATAAGGTAATAAATAAACAACAATATAAAATTTCTCCTAAATAACATAAGAATATCGATAAAAATATATTACTATAGCTGGTTCGTACGAAGCTACATACATTTCACTCCCAAGTGAATTTCTGTCCTTAAATTTCCGATGAAAACAAAGAATTCACGTATATATGTAGGTACGCGGGAACGGTGAATGAAAATTTACATCCTAATTTCCCAGGTGTATATTGCCGAGACTCTATTCGTCAGCCATATCAAAAATCAGAAAATCAAGCTATATTCGGTCATACGTGTAATATTATGTTGAAAATAATAAGAGTGAACGTAGGTATTCTATTTTCTTTAGCAGTAGATATTTTTTTATTAATAAATATGTTAAAATATTTTGACTTTGAGGCCAAACGTGGGCCAGAGGTACAAGCATGTGACGGCGATTCTCACTTGAAAAAATTAAATATTTTCATTTCTTCGCTCTAGTGTCAAGACAAAGCGCGGCGTTAAGTGCCGCTCAACAAGCAATGATTGGCAGAGACAAGGTACCCAAGGTACAAGAATACAAAAGAATCTACATTTTCGTATCAATAAGTGTCTCATGTACATAATGCTTCCCTGAAGAACAAAAGAATAAATAATCTATTTTCCTACAACGTCATGTTCACCTTCTCTTCAAAGTTTAAGTATTAGCATTGCATACAGCGTAATTCATAAGATCTACTAATTGCGAACGATAACTAAAATGCTATTTCTGATTGCCGCTACCGTCTGGCTGTAGTGGTGCTCGAGACGGGTATTCGTCACCTGTTGAAAAATAATTAGGCAAAAAAATCTGCACTAAAACAAAAAATCAGGTGGTGTAGTTAACAGCAGGCTGTGTTAAGCACTCGACGGGGACTCGTGGAATTCTAGACGAATTTTTGGTGGGAAATTCATTTTGAATGTAATTATGTTTATGTAAGTGCACACAGTGTATACTCGTATTTTACAAAGAAAAAATCAATGTACAGTTAAGTTCTGACAATTGTAATTTTTATGTATTAGTTAAAAAAATATACTTCAATAAAATATTCAGAATTTACGAAATGTTATCTAATTGATGTGTATTAAGAATAACTTGTAAAGACATGACAGTAATCTGGTACATAAGGAAATTTATTATTGAAAAAAAATTACAATTTGTACATGTCGATAAATTTTATAAAGAAGACTTTAACGAATAATACATTTGTTTGTTTATACAAACTTTTTCTACTTTCTATATTTTTAAAATCAAAAGAATGTAATATTTATATTTTAAGAATTATATAATATTTATTTTGAAGTGCAGTATTTTTTTTATTAGTTCACTAATAAGCTATTGATGATTAAATACACAAAAAATTTGATTTGACTATTCCGCATAACATTAAATATAAAAATATAATAGAAAAATATACCCATTCGACATTGTCACATTTTACGTCAACGTCAAATATCAAAACGAGATCGGAAATGTCAATGAGCGGTTGTAAATAATCTACATGTGATATGTAAACATTTATAAATCTCCCTTTTTATTAGAACATAAATCGTTATCAAAGTAACAGTACAATATGGACCAAGAGACTGCTAAAAAGCTTCTTATTGAAGGCGGTACATTTGTGTTTCTCGGGGTGCCTCAAGAGACTCAGTTCGGTATCGATATGCAATGTTGGAATACCGAAGAAGATTTTCGAGGAATAAAAATGATTCCTCCGGGTCTACACTATGTACATTATTCTGCTGTTTGTAAACGAACTGGACATACTGCACCACGGTTAATAATTAGTCTTAAATACATAAATGAGATAAACCTCTTACTGTTATTGACATTTTTGTTTGACTTATTTGAATCTTTCTTGAGTAAATGTTTTTTGTACAGGTCAGGATTTATGCACTTTTTTGAAAAGACAGAATTTTTAGTGAAGTTATGGGATAAAGAAAAAGAAGATATAAGTAAAGATGAAATAAGCGATGATAGTGTTCAAAGGTTGAAAGATAATCTGCTAAATATAGACAAACACCTAGCTCCGTATCCATATGAAATATGGCAAAAGTGGAAATCGCTGTCTTTTCAAATAACAGGTATATAATAATACAGCTGTAATATCAACAATAACATTTAAGCTTATTAGAATGGTCCTGTTTTATTTATAAATATAAAGACAATTTTTAATCAAATATATCATGAAGCCTTGGTTCACCTTACTTTAATTGTCTTGTCTGTACAACACAATTATATAATAAAAGTAATCTTTTATTTAATGCTGTCACCATAAATAATAACAGTATATGTAGTTCTTTTCCACATAATATATTAGATCGGTGCTGCTGTGATGCGATGTGGCAGCATCTCACTCTAAATACAAAGTTTCTGAGTTCATATTCATTGCAACTCAAGGGGTTATTTTCATTTCAAAATTTATATTCAAATTATTTTCATTTCCCCACTCTGATACACAAATTACAGCATTGAAATCTGCCACTCTACATGCAATATCTTGAAAATTTAGCAGAAAGTATGAAATGGAATGTCTTAACATTAGGTTCCCTCTGTGTGGTAAAAATAATAAGCATACAAATGATACATCTTATTTGTTCATTTAGGTCAACTAGCACAAAAACTGTCACCAGAAAGTGGTATAATCAGATCCTCTGTTGAACTACAATCAATGAGTGATGAAGACAGACCTCGAGGAGTCAAAGCAAGTACATCACGAGATTTGACTGAATCAAATGAAATTACTGAGGAATCATCTACAGATCAATCTGATGCAAAAAAGGTGAAAAGGATAACACAAGCTGAAAAAGAAGATGCAATGTTACCAAACTTAAAACCTGTACCAGGTGAATGGATCTAACATTTTTTTTTTCTTTTTTTAGAGGTTGATAGTTTTGTATATAGTAGAAGTAGGAGTGACAAGTATAACAAAAAAAGCTAAATCTAAAAGTTCTTGGCGAGAGTCCAAAAATAAAAACTATTTATAAAGTCAATAGTGGTGGGTTCCCTCTGCCAACCCTGCTTTGTGGGGGGGAAACAGTTGGGTAGTTTGAGTTTGTGATTTTTCAAAGCAGGTAATGAGCATTCCATTACCTTTGTATGTATAATTAATTCTTATGTCAATGAATAAGTAAGTTTTGTTGTAGTATGTTGCTCAAAAATAAATATAAACTAAACAAGAGCATAAATTAAAATTATAAAATTCAATTTCACAGGAGCTTCAATGAGATTTACACAAATACCAAAGGACAAATATCCACCAGGAGCACGGCCAGATGAAATTACAAAACATTATTTAGACCAGTCTTATACTTTAGAAGTTATGATAAGTCAACATGATGAGTATGTATTGAAATATTGCTTTTTATTTTTTACATCAATTTCAATTATCTTTTTTATCTTCACAATTCATGCCGCACCATTTGACACTAGATTTCTTCTACCTACTGTGTTGTTGGTCTTGCAATATCAAATTACCATATAATGACAGGGTAGACAGAGGGAACCCATTGTTGATTTAATATCATTTAAGTCTACAATAGGTTAACTCAATTTGGCAAATTTGCCAAAATACAACAGTGAAAATAAATTCTAAATCAGTTAAACCATTGCTAAGATTAGTGTGAAAAAGCCACAGACAAACGGACAGACAAAAATTTAAAAAAATACTATTACTAGTATCCAAAATAATATGGGGGCATTTATGTGAAAATGCCCACAATGTATAGACAATGATGCGTTACAATTTCATTATATGTATGTATAGATTTATACATCATTATTAACTACTTAAAGTATTAATTGTTTTTTTTTCAGGCCACTACACATTATTGGTGAACTACAGTATGCATATTTATGCTTTTTAATAGGACACTCCCTCGACGCTTTTGAACATTGGAAAAACATGGTTGTAATATTGTGTTCTTGTGAAAATGCAATACACAAATATAGGAGTATTTTCTTCCATTTTATCCGAACACTCGAAGTGCAGATTGAAGAAATGCCAGAGGAATTCCTAGCAGATATAGTCATGAACAAAAATTTAGTTTATAAAAAGTTGAGGGAATTTTTCCGCACAGCATATATGATTAAAGTTGATGGACGACTAATGACAATGATTGATAGATTTAAAGAAAATTTGACAGATAAACTACAGTGGGACTTTACTGGACTTGATGTTGATGAAGATGACGAGAGACCTGTAATAGTGAAATTAGATCATGAATGAATAAATATTTTAATTAGTACTTTGTTTTTTTTTATTTTGTTAGTAATTCAGTGTAAATTTTAATAATTTTTATTTTTAGTGTAGACTTATGTTAAAAACTATTTAATTAAAACGAAAAGAAAATTACTTTCATAAATCCTTATTAGAATAAATGAACTACCAACCTAACCTTATAAACCATACAAAACCTTACAAACCATAAAAACATATAAGTATCTATAATAAATTAAATTAAACTTTAATGTCTGTAGGGTATTTCTAAAAAATATTAAAAAAAAACGTAATTGAAATTTAACCATTTATTATAAATCTTAATGGTATTGCAATAATATAAAACAATGTGATTGTTTATTTCTTCTTTTTAATAACTTTTTTTAATGGTTTCTTTTTGTTTTGTTTTTCAAATTTCGCCTTTTTAGGAGCTACTGGTGCATCTGAAAGCAAAAAGAGTACCTTTATAATATTATTTTTTTAGCTTCACCCTATATTCTGTATACGTGTGACCGTTATTTCAGTATTTATAAGAGATATATACAGTTATTTCAACAAAACAATAAAAAATTAAATTATTCAAAGGTATTATTCAAATTTGTAGGAACAGGTTTAAATTTGAGACAGATATATTTATTCTTACTTTGAACATTCTTCCTCTTTTTTAGTTGTTTTCCTACACTAACATTTTCTTGAACCACTTTTTTGTTTACATTACTTCTTGTGTTTTTCGGTATATTTGTAAGTATGGGTCTGAAAACAAAAATATATTGCATTACTTTAACCAAAGTATAAATATAAGAATAAGATATTTTTTTTGTTAACAACAACACACTATGTAGTCCATGATCTCTTATTGCTCCAATTGAATATGTTACATAGTGACAGAATACAACACGGTATATAGTGAAAATATGTAAAATTTTCATTATTAAAAATTATTTTTTCCCCAAAAAATAATGAAATCACACCATCAACATTGTGGCGCAATGACATAAGCGTGTGAATGCAGATGGGATGGTTGTGAGTTCAATTAACAATTCCTCTGAGCGGGCCTCGGCTGACGAAATATTTAATATTTTCGTATCTAATCATATCTGGTATCAAACGCACATGGTTCAAATTCAGGTTCAAGCTCATGCTTCGCGATTTTGGCGAAAAATAAGAAATGGATTGTCTTAACACATTAACCCTCTGCATATTCTGCTGTGTGGGTTAGAGTGCAACTATGGTAAATCAAAAAACTCACTTTTTGTTTGGTTTCGTTTTCGGAATTTGCTCTTCCTCTTCTGATTCATCGTTATCATCATCTGTGTCACTGTTTCCGTCTTCATCACTCTCATCACCAGATGATATGTCATCATCATCATCACTGGCCATTAGCTTTTCAAATTCATCAGAATCAAAATCATCATTTTCATCATCACTCACCGACTCATTGTCATCATCATCATTATTGATTTTTATAAAATTTTGTAACGGCTTTATATCTTCAACTTTTATTTTATTCTTTTTATTTTTATCGTCATTATTGTTTGCTTTCCCAGTTTTTTTATTTAATTTTTCATCAGACTCTGTTTCTGTTTTCAATGGATCATTCAATGTATTTTTTTTATTTGAATTCATTTTATTATTTTCTTTTGGTTCAATTTTGATTTTTTTCTTATTATTTTCTACTTTAACATCTGTTGAGTTAGCCTTGGTTTTCTTTTTTGTCTTTGTTTCTAACTTTTCTTCTTTTTTATTATCAACCTTATCCTCAACATCCTTTAATGCTTCTGGTACATCAACTGGCTTAAAGAAATCATAATCAATTCCTAAATTGCTTAATTTTTCTTTTGTTTTGGACAAACTGTAAAAATAAAACAAATTTAAACAATGATAATAATTTTAACATTATTAATTAACAAATTACAAGAAAAAACCCTCATTAGATAGGATCCATAATATTTTTATAAAATAACACTTAAAATTTATTTCTATTTATACTACATTGTTTAGGTATTCTTTATCAAATAACTTTTACAATATACTTTTAGTTATATAACAAATGACTAGCTAAAGTTACTTATAATTATGTAATGACAAAAGACACAAATTGAAACATAAGATCTTAAATTAAATATTATTAAATTTTATATCATAACTTTCTAAAGTATATAAAAAAATATATTTAATATAAAGAATATCTTAAAAAAATAAGTAATAATTACCCTGCTAATAATTTCTTTGCAATTTTCAGCTCCTCTTCATCTGTTTTAATGGCATTGTATGCCTGTAAATATCAATGTTATTGTAGAAAAGGTTTCATTACATTTAATATATTAGTAAATTAAAATTTTTAAATTAATTATGACACAATTATTAATACATATAATACACAATCAATCATACTTTTCTTATTTTCAACCTTTGCTCACTAGCAGGATTATGTTGATTATTCCAATTTCTTCGGAGAGCATCTAATTTTTGTTCCTTTGGAGGAATATAGACAGCTGAAAATAGACATTTTTATGTATTATTATATTTTTATCATAATAATAAAAATTCTTAAATTAACTTTAAAATAAAGAAATTTTTATGATTATTTCTATTTGTTCCACAAGGGAGGTAGAAAACCTAGTATGTAACATGCCAGTCTCCATCAGTACAAATTCGAGACTTTGCATGTTGACTCATCTTACTGTATGAGACAATGAAAATAAGTCATTTTGATATGTGAGGATTGAACCAATGACCACTGCATTTAAAATCTGACACTGTCATTGGGACCAGTGTTAAATGCATATTAAAATATTTACTTATCTCTCTATATGTTATACGGTAAGAAGTCACAAAAATATTTAAAAAACATGGGTCATTTTTATTTAGTCTCTATATATGGAACAAAGGAGTAAAAAATATAATTGTAATATTTTGTAAAATATACAGAAATATTTACAATTACTACAACATATACCAAAAATCTATTTTAATTAAAGTATTACTTTGTATAATCATTTTATCAATTTACCTTTTAGTAGCCTTTTTCCCATTAAATAATTGTTCATAGTCTCAGCAACAATTTCAGCTACACTTGGTTGTTTGAATTCTACAAATGCAAAACCTTTTGAGTTACCAGTTTTTTTAGATCTAATTACCCGAACATTTGTAACTACTCCAAATTGTTTAAAATATTCTGTCATTTGTGGCTGAAATTTTAATAATACATATAAATATGAGACCATAGAGCATTACAAATGCATTGATTAACAAATCACCATGTTAAGTTTCAACATTCAACATGATTTCAAGTGTGAAAAATTTTGCAATAATAATTATTATTACTATATTATATTTACAAGCATGTTACATTTATAAAAATAATTATTAACATTACTGAAAAACAAACTTACCTCATAAAATCCATGCGGTATATGAGAAATGTAAACTAAACCTCTTAATTGGCGCTTTTTATTTTTTTTTACTTTTTTAGTTTTCAAAGGTTTCTTCTTTTGCTTTACAGGCTTAACTTCAACTTTAGCAATTGCGGGTTTTTCTGTGTTTTTACTCTTCTTCTGTTTAATAAAATGATAAACATATATATTTGATGTTAGGTTATATGAAGTAAAACATTAATAAAGAGACAATACCTTTAGCAGTTTTTTTATGCCTCTAACAGACTTGACGAATTGTTTTTGCTGAGTTGAATCTAATGCTACATTTTCTTCCATTTTTACCGATATGATTCTATTTTAATATACTATCAACTATAACACAAATATAAAACCAGCGTGGTATCGTTTAATTTAAATTGACAGATGTTATTTGATAATTGATATTGACAACGACAAGTACGAAAATGAGTTTGACACAGGAATAATGTCGTAAAATATTTTGATCAAATTACCGTTCTTGAAAGGTCTAAAAATAATTTAAATATTTGCTTATTAGTTACCGTACCCGTGTCTTACAATTTTAAAAGCTTTAACATCAAAAGACATATTGTTCAATCTGTATTTGTTATATCATCACTATCAAGTAATAGCTAAGGGTATATTTCGATATACACTGCGAGCAATATTGAGTGCTCTTACTAGAGAGAAATTCATCCGATTATAGAATAACAAATGGCAGTATGCAGTCAAAGTAATCTAGGGAAATATAATTATGATTACATTAACGTAGTCGAAATCGTAACTATTTTTTACAGTAAACACTGGTTCATTATTAAGTGGGTGGAATGCAGGTTCTCCAGTACTTGTACTGGTGCGTTATCAAGTGTTTTGACTGCACGTGCACTAATATTGGTGTATTACAAAGTACATAGAGTACGCGTCCACTATTGCTATTGAAATAGTAATAGATAAAATAGTTAACTGGTAACTTTGATTCGATGTGTTATATAAATACATCGATAAACCAAATCAATCAATATTTTTTCAAAGCATCCGATTGTTTCGATGCATCGTAAACATGGAGTGAATTCAATGCAACGTGTATTGAGGCGAGACAATCTCATGAGGGTCCTAAACTCGAGCAGAACATCCACACTCTCGTACTCACGTTACCCCGTGAAGCCTGCTGGACAGTGTAGACTGGGCTTTACAACGCTTACAGACATTTTAGAACGTATCCTTATTTTGCTTTTCTTGTCAAAGTCATTTGAAATCAAAATAAGCTTTAGCATCTTTTCGTTAGAAAATAATATATTTAATATTCGAAAAACGAATGAATCGTCGATGCTTAAGTAAATTGCACATAAAATAACAATTTTACAATGGCCACCGGCACGCTGAACCAATATATTCAGACCGTTGAAAGAATGTATAGGCTTGGTGATGGTGATGATCTTGCACGACTCCTGTCTCTCAGAGATCCTCATGTTACTAACAGAAATCTGCGATCTAGTGATATAGCTAGTCTAGTGGAAGGAAATTGTGTAGCGCCCTTAGATGAAGTTATTATATGTCATTTATTATGTGTTAAGGTACAACTTAGGTTACTATATATATCCCATCAAAATAATAACGAATACATTAAAACATGTTTTGTGCTATTTAAATATGCATAAGAATAATACTGAAATATAAATCAAATTGTTTAAAAAATTGCTATAATAATGTATTTTTATATTGAATTTACTTTCAGGCATTATGTGAAAAAGAATATTTAGAAGCTTATAGTCATCAAAGCCAGTGCATAGTGGCCATAGTCAGAATCTTACAAAATCAAAAAGAACAAAACTGGAGTCTGCCTCTTATGTACACTGTATGTTTAGACTTGAGACTTGTTGCTCAAAAGGCAGAAGCATGTAAACGTAAGATTTAACACAATTTAACCTTGTATATTTTTTCTTAAAAATCTTATTATATTTGAAATTTAAAAAATTCTGTAATATATATACAACTATTTATTTTTATTACAGCTCAAAGTAATGGAAAAATTTTGGAAAAAGCAGCAGAAAGTTTACTGTCTTGCTTTAGAGTTTGCGCTGCTGACAATAGAACTTCAGATGATGATACCAAGCGACTTGGTATGTTATACCTTGTTAACCAACTTCTTAAAGTGTATTTCCGAATAAACAAGCTACATTTATGTAAACCACTTATAAGAGCAATTGACTCATCTCCTTTATGGTACCAGTTTCCATTGGCACAACAGATTACCTACAGATATTTTGTTGGGCGTAAAGCAATGTTTGATTCAAAATATAGAGAGGCAGATGAATATTTGTCATTTGCTTTCCAAAACTGCCACAGAAATAGTCGTAAAAATAAAAGGCTGATCCTCACATATTTAATACCTGTAAAAATGCTATTGGGCTACATGCCAACAAGGAGGCTTTTGGCAAAGTATGACTTACTTCAGTTTTGGGATTTAACAGCTGTTGTAAAGAAAGGTGATTTACGTGGTATTGACACTATTATGGAAGAGCATGAGTCATTTTTCATAAGTGCTGGCATCTACTTAATTGTGGAGAAGTTGAAAATTATAGCTTACAGAAATCTTTTCAGAAAAGTCTATTTAGTTGAAAATTCACATCAGATTGACATAGCAAGTTTCCAAGCTGCCTTACAAATAATGGGTCAAGAGGATGTAGATTCTGATGAAACTCAGTGTATTGTTGCTAACTTAATATTTCTTGGTAAAATTAAAGGGTACATTTCATATCAACATAAAAAAGTTGTTGTAAGCAAACAAAATGCATTTCCACCATTATCAAGTTTGTAATTTTTTTGTATGTTACATAAAACAATACTATAATACTGTATTGAATAAAATTAGTTTCCTGCACTTAATTTTTATATTGTTATTTCCTTAATGTATGATGGCTTACAGTTATACAGTTGAAGTATAAGTACACTAGAACTGAGTTTTTTTAGTTTTACATTTTTTCTTTTTATATGCAAAATATATATTTTTTATTTTTATTAGAAAAGCAGCCAGAAAATGAAAGAGGATGTTTGTTTACCAGAGTTGTAAAATGAAAGTAATTCTTTGCTGCAGTAGGGATCAAACCCATATCCAATACATTTTCAGTTAAACACTGTTGGACTGTGTCACAATGGTCTCTAAAAATTTTAAAAATTGTTTGCATTTAAGATTAACCTCTGTAAGTAATGTTGTACTATATATTTTTTAAATAAAACACTAATGACATTAAAAGTTTTTTATTAAATTACAATATATGTCAAAGAATAATATAAATATAATAAATTTTACGCCGATTCTTAGCATCAATCCTAACAATGCTGAATATTTAAGTCTTGCAATGTAACTTTAGATTCTAATAGATTTTTCTAAGTCTTATATTATGGGTATAGATAGACTTTTAGTTAAAAGATAGAAAGTTCATTGTAATGTGCTTTTTTTGCTTGTTGCTATGTAAAATTGCAAATATTATTGATATGTTTATACCATTTCTGATATGCAACTTGTATAAAAATCTAGCCCTGTTCTGTTTCAGAATGTAAATATTAAAGAAAATTGTATGTAACTATTTACTTTCTTATATCCATATAGTCTTTTATTTGATCACATCTAGCCTGCCCATCATTAAACATTACTATTATATGGGCAATGTACCTTAATCAATCTAATTAAGTCCATAAAACAGAAAATGGAGATATAATTTAATTTTTTTTTAAATCCTAATAATATAATTTCAAATGAATATTGAAGAATACATAAATTACAAATTTGCTTAATTTGAAAAAAGCACACCACAATGTTTGAAGTTGAAGTAGAAAAATATGTAAGAATATCTGACTAGAATATAGACAATAATGGAATTTGTGTTTTTTTTAGTAGGTAGGTATAGCACA
Organism: Heliconius melpomene melpomene; assembly: GCA_000313835.2. Taxonomy (NCBI): domain Eukaryota; kingdom Metazoa; phylum Arthropoda; class Insecta; order Lepidoptera; family Nymphalidae; genus Heliconius; species Heliconius melpomene. Next base: position 149,202 of record HE669325.1, on the reverse strand, counting down.
AACAGTTTACTTCTAAGACTAGTCTAAGATGTTTACAGATAAGGTATTTCGATTGATCGTTTATTTGAAAGTGATCAAATTAAACTGTTAAAGTTTAAAAAACCAAAATTCAAGTATTTGTACAATTTTTACAATTTAACTATTTACTATTTGGGGTTATGATGAAATGTTCAAAGACTCTGAGCTTATCTGTAAATATCTTTTGTCTACTTCCTATAATATTTTGATTATAGCAAGGGAAATTATTAATAAGCATTTTTTATCTATAATTTCACTAGAAATATATGATATCCGCATATACTTTATTCTATAACTAAATAATTACGTAAATATTTGTAGCAGTTACAAATTAAAGTTAATATTTTCAAAATAATAAAAAAAAATATTTGGTACCCTGCAGTGTATAAAATATTATAGAATACAATAATATTCAATGGGTATATAGTTAATAATATTCATTTATTAGAATGGCAATAATATAAAGATGGAAACGTAGTCACATCTCGCTAACACTTAAAAGCTCAAAGTAAATTTTAAAACTTATACACTAAGTTTTGGCATTACATTTACCTAAGGGAATACATCAAAAATCAAACACTACTAAATATTTTCAATATTATTAATACAATATTATAATAATTCTTTTGTTCAAACACTGAATGATAATGGTCTTGTACTTATTCCTATTAAAACATAAATACTGAAGTTAGTTTAAATGCAACTTTCAACGGAAGGAGATCAATGAGAATTTTAGTGAGCGTAGGTGGAAGTTGTTAATACGTAGGTATATTTAGTTTCTTTCGGCGAAAGAGAATTTGTGCAAAGGTCCTTTTAGGAGCTCGTCCTTGTATGCGGCGAGTATGGCGCGTGACACGCTCGGCTCTGATGCGCTCGTTTCCAGGAATTGCCGCATTATTCTGGTGAAGTAGTAAGTAGTTTATAATTAATCTATAAATTAGGTATATAAATATCACGAGGTCGTCGTGGCTTAGTGGTTGTGTCTCAGTCTGACTATGGAAATAGGAAATATGATGTTTACAGGTTCGATTTTCACTCTGGGGAGAGGAGTGTTATCGACGAATAGGTTCCTTCTGACCATCTGCTATATGCGTGATACAGTGTGAAGCTACAAAAGTACTAGCTGATCTTTGTAATTGTGTTTCCACTAAGTAGTTGCGTTTACCCGTACAGTTTATAATATTTTCAGTACTGCTTTTATAATTATATTTAAAAACTTAAGTATTCAATTATTCAACAAATTTTGACTTAAACAAGAAATACTTTTGTTTCATCAACTCTTCAGACTTTTGTTTTTACATTTGTTAAGTTAACGTTGGTTACAATATAGGGACATACCGGTTGGATGGCGGAACAGTAAGTCCCTCTCGCGCTTGCAGCAGTTCAGGATGGTCGCTGATCGTATCCGTTAGTGCTGCCATCATTACATCTGAAATTTATAAAACAAAGTTATTTATGTCATATAAATTTACTCAGTCAACTTTAGCTTAAAATTAACGTCTCGCTAGATATTTTTTATAAGAGATTTTACCGCCCAAGTTATATGTAGGGGAATTGTGCTTAAGATGACATACTTTTTGTTTGAAGACAAATATTTCAAATAAATAAAGTCATCTGAGAACAGCATATTGCGTATACTATTATATATTTCATAATCAACGAAATTATTTTAGTTTCAGAACAATCATCTTTCAAACATCATAAAAACAAACAAAAATCGCACTTAGGTCGACCAGTGTAAGACGACATATCTACAGGGTAAAATGACATACTTAGTATGTGGCATAAAAACGCCATCATTATTTGTCGAGCATAGTTCACAAATAAATAGTTTCATCATTGTTGGGGGGCTTTTATACAGTATTAAGGCCAGATTCATACATGTTGCAAATTTTATGAGGTTGGATTCCGTTATCAGTCACTTCCTTTTCCAAAAGGGAAATAAGCTTCGTCACTTGCGGCTATTGAATGCCCTTGCTCTAGCAGCCTTATCCATGTCTTCTTGTGACCAATATATATTCGTTTGTAATTGCCAGGCATTTTGTAGGTAAAGCAAAAAAAATATATCGATTCTATTTATAAGGGTAAGATAGTATGCCATCTTATACTCACGTTTTGTATGTCACCTTACCCAATAGATATATGAATTTAATTTTAACCGTTGTGACAAAAGGTTATAGGTTAGGATGCGCTTTTAGCGTTAGTTGTGTCATATAATAATCCTATTTTACATTTATAATTAGTTCAAATAGAAAATCTTTACCTTACATGTCTTTTCACCATCAAGCAAAAGCGAAAGAAAAATTTGTTGCAATTGAAAATAACGAAAACATGAATTACTTGCCCATCTGCATTCACTTTCAGCCGTACTGAATTTAAGCACTAGCTGCATCTACAGACACTCCCTAAAACGTCACAAGATCGCACTTAGCGCTAATAGTTTCATCAATATTGGTAGTGTGTCATCTTATCATAGTATGCCATCTTGAGCACAATTCCCCTATAACATTTAGATATGGCAATATTTTAAACGATTATGTTTTTTTATTGGGTATTAAACTTTGAGTTTATAATTGTTGTAAATTTACTTAATAAGTAGGTAGGTACCTACATAAAATAAACAAAAAAATAAGTAGGGCCATATACGTATTTCTTAAGTTCATTAAACGAATGTGCCCCACATACTACGTACCTATTGAATAGCTATAAAATACTATTAATATTACTTATAAAAAGTTATAGCTCACTCCAGTAATTTCTTAAATGGTAGTTTTCTCTCGAAATCGTTTTATCCTCAAATATAGTGTCCATAATTTATGTAGTTTATTAAATTTTGACTTAGGTACATAATAACATCTATGGTACACATACAAAGTGTTTTTTTTAAAGTCCGATCGCTTGATAATAAAAAAATCACTCATAGAAACAAACAGTCTCTTCAGCTATATTACATGTGTAATATACTTAACTGAAGAGACTGTTAGTAGACTGTTCTGTAGTGTAAATAAGCCTGCATACCCAGCACTTTCTTCTGTATGGTGCGGGACAGCTGCCCGCGCTGCGCCTCCAGCTCCAGGAAGGACATGAAGCGCTGCGTGGCGGCACGCGCCGATGCGGGCTCGCGCGCCATCGACTGCGAGAACATCATCTATAGGGGAGGGGAGGGGGTCAGCATTATTTATATTATTATATGCTTTATTTTGCACTTAACAGGATAGTGAACCTGGCAACCTAATGTTAAGCCCTGCCGTTCTCCTTTAAAACACATCAGTCTGTTTCTCGCTTTTCTCCTAATTCTTAAAGCATTGTTGAGCGACAGAAGCACTGTTATAATTACTTTTAATATAAAATTTACAAAAAATTATAATTAATAGTAAATGCAATTACCTACTTACATACTAATTATCGAAAATAAACACAGATAAAGTTAAAACCGAAACTCATTTCTTATAAAAAAATTATAATACCACGTCCATACCTTAGCCAACTGGTAAATGATCTCCTCCAGCGTGTACTCTGTGTAAAGCGTGTCAGCGGCGCGCAATTTGTCCATCATCTCCTCGTACTCCTCCTCACTTATGATGGGAGCTTCACGGTCGTAGTCGGATGTACCTTTGGAAAGTAATAAAAAATGTCCATACAAAAGACACTAATATTGTAACATAATTTGGAGGTTTCTAACTATAGGTAGCCTATGTGGGTTCGATTCCCACTAAAGGGAATGACGCTAACTTAAGATGTATCTAAAAATAGGAGGAAACCAAATATTGAACTGAAAGTAACGGTTACAATATTTAATGCATACATATACAAGTACATTGGTTACCCATAGAACGAAATGAAAAGATTACTATCTTTTCATTTCGTTCCAAATTCATATCCTACTGATATTAAATTTATAAGAATGAATGTTTGTTCCCCTTACACGCTAAAACTATAGAACTGATTTAAATGAAACTTTATAGTAAAATAGCTTATACATGGGAATCACAATCGCTACGAATGTAAAGACTTTGTAAAATTGGAGAATAATATGAACGTAATATGACTTACTGATTATATTAGTCTGTAGCATCGGATCAAAGGTCCTCTTCACGGGTTCCGGGCGTAAGTCATTTGTGATGGGTAGAGAAGGGATCATTCCAATATTATTCCCCAAATCCCAGTTTTTGTTGGAAACAGGGTGAATTGCTTCTGGTCTTCCAGCAAATGGAAATTGAATAGGCACCTGATGATACTGGTAATCCTAGGTGTAGAATAAAAAAAATAATATAAAAGGTTACTCGAATTAATTTCGTAACTAGAACTACACTACCTAGATTTTATCTCAATAAAGAAAATATATTTCTTTCTTCCTCACATCTTCTGTGTTACTGAAGACCTAGACGATCAGCTAGATGATTAATAGGTGAAGGAGGCACTTTATCAGAACAAGTTGCCGTCCCTCCAGCATTACAACATATCTCCAATTATATCATTTAAGCGATTTTGTAAAAATCGCGAAAATCAATTATATCCCTACATTTTTTGTTGGCATAAATTTTTCTAAATATCTATTTCTATTATATAGTTACATAATATCTCTTAATTTTCGAATCCAACTAGCACTAATTTAATGTTTCCAAAGATTGTAATCAATTTTAATATAACATTAAAATAATAATAGCGGCTTATGTTAAAGCTTAGAGATTATGTTAGATACAGAAACAGAACTTAATTGAATATTTTACCGACATAAATATCCTCGACGTTTCTTATTAGATTGTTAATCTAGAGGTTCATTACCGAATAACATATAGGAGACATACTTAATTGAAGAAGTAAAAATTTACACAATTAATTATAAAAGTAAGTATGGTATATTTGAAAAAAATATTTTGTACCTATTACGTTTTAATTTTCGAAACCATGATATCATAATAAGAACAAAACTTTCAGAAATATTTTTTTTTACAAATTTCTCCCTTATAGAGTAGATAGGGATCCTAGTATCACAACCCTCTGTTCCACAGATTCCACAGGGTTGGCAGAACTCAACGTCCCCCATTGTCTTGTTATCAGAGCTTGGAAATGAAAATAATTCATTTTCCCCCGAGTGTTTACAATCAGTCGCTTTGCCATCTTGGCATGGGCCATGTATTAAATTTTCGTTTCATTCATATAATTATATTCTCTCAGTAAAACTTCACTAAGGTGAAAAATATGATAAAATTAATATAAATAAATCTAGTTACAACTGTAAAACGTAATAAGTAGTCTACCTATTTTTTATACGTTAAATTAAAATTGAATCATTGAATGGCATTAATTCGTATATTTTCGTTATAAACTTGCGAACCCCAATTTATACTATTCATTGCTAAATTAAATATAATTAGTCATTAACTTTTGTCCGCTATTTTGTGTAAGTTACTATTGAATTGCGACCAAATAGAAATTAAAATTTACAAACGAATTTTTCTACATGGTTTTCATTACTAATATATCAATTTATTAAATTACATTTAATTATTATAATTCAATGGATTAATAAAATGTATAATATGAATTTATTAAAATACAATAACCATAAAAATTAAGTATTTTTTAAGCTAATCCAACTACCGGTGTGTCTAATCTGAAACAAATCCATTCCTTCCCCCATTTCCTCCTTCTTCCGCCATTAAGTAGCAAATATCTAAATTTTCGCACTTCTAATGATATATTTTAATAGGATTACCCTAAATCTAAACGATGTAGGTACAAAAACCACACAACTGCTATAATTGAGTTATAATTGAACAGTAGGTGTTCGATAAGGCTCTCCCCAAACAAATTAGTAACGTCTCGTCAATTTGCGTAGTGTCTGTCTGTCACACGTTTTTCAGGTCATTACACAGCTAAGGTGAATTGCAATGTTATAATTAAGTTAGCGAAAATTGGATAGGGTATGTTTTATTGTATAAATATGTTCTATCCTATTGTTTATTTGGTTTTCTCATTTTAATATATCAAATACCAAGAAAAGAGTATATTTCAATATATTTCAATTAAAATTTTTCATAATTGTTGTGAAACAAAACCTTCTAATAAAATGAAAAGAAAAATAATCTTTTAAAATATTACAAAGTTAAACTATTTCTTTTATATGATTTTCTGTGTAATAGTAGTCCGTCTCTAATATTTTTTCTGAACAGATATTATAATTTTCGACATATCTATACTATAAAATATATCAGTATAATACTTACTAACTTAACTAAAATAATACTTACTAAGTATAGTATAGTAAGTTAGTACTAGTAAGTAACTGAAGTACTGTAGTAACAGTACTTCAATTTTAGATATCTTATTGGGCACGTGCGAAAAATGAAATAAATAAAGTACCAATCGCTAGGCCACGTGATTCTAATAGATTATTTGGAAACGAAATTAGCTGAGGCACGTGTCGGCGTTTTGAGGCATTGTAATAAGGTTGTCAACACAAATATTCTAGAATGCTACGCAATAATTGAAATTTAAAACTCTTTACTCAAAAACTCCAAAATGTAGATAAACAACTAGAAAATAGCTAACAAACGACTAAACATATTGAGACAAAAATCTACATCAAAATCGGTCCGTCCGAGCTACGATGCCATTTTTAGACATTCTTCACTACATAAATTGTTACGAAATTTACTCATGTATTAAGAAAATTATATATATGCAAATAAGTTGAAGAAAAAGTAATACGACATAATACGTATTGGGTTTGTTACATAATAAAAATTTTGTCTGTATGTCTGTGCGCTTGTACAAGCTAATCTCTGAAACAGCTAAACCGAATGCTGTTTTCACTATTGTATCTTAACGAACTAACATTAACATGCGTTTGTTGTTTGAAATGATAACATTTAGTTCACTAAAGTAATTCAAATGAGAAAATAATAATTCAGTAGACCAAACAGACGAAGCCGCGAGTCGTTCGCTAGTGTCAGAATAAACATTAACTTGAATTACCTTGGCATTTTGTTCCATTATCAAGTTCCTCAGTTTCTCCTGCTGTGCGCTTTCTTCAGCCGCTTTCATATTTTGCGAATAATGAGCACGGAGGTAGTCGATATTAAATTTAATCTCTTGTAAAAAAGCAATAGCCTCTTCTTTGGACATCTGAAACGTTCAACGTAGGCAATTCAATTTTTTAATTACGCCGTTGACGTGCCATTACGAAAGTTGTATGTAAACTTCAATTCAAGGTTGAAACGTTTTACGCTTTTACTCGGAATTTCATTGGTTGCATGATTGCTAGATATTTATCAACAAATTTACTTTAGCAAATTTAATATTTTTTTTTTAAATTAGACACACCCCATTTTATTTTTATATTATTATCTAAACAATGTTATTTTTTTAACTAAATTATTTTCAAAGTATTGTTTGAAAAATGTGAAAATTGTTTTGATTTCACTATTTTAAAGTACAAAAACTTTAAACTTATTACAGCAACTAATTATACTATAATAAAACTATCTTATGTTCATTAGTACATTCAGAAATATCCATTGATATTTTTACATCTACTTTACTGACGTTTTATATCAAGTTAAACAAAAAAACCAATACATTGATTGCTACGACCGCCTCGTAGTTAATTTATGAAGAACAAAGAAGTCTGAAAAATTGCTACGGATGAAAGCTTTAATATAACATCTATCTTTACTTTTATTTTACTGAACAATTATTATTGATTCGTTGAAAAATATGGTCTGAATGAGTAATAGGAGAAGCTTACGTTTATTGAAAATATCAACTTTTCAAGGTATCAAATAGGGTAATTGTTTTTAATTATACTTTATACAGTATATTTATTTATTTTTAAACATCGTAAAGTAAAATCTAAATTTTTGTAATATAATAACAAAATATTACGTAATACTTACCATGCCTTCTTGCAAAAATTCTTCGATAGCGGTCGTAACGCCGCGCTCATCTCCGGTCCAGAAGACGTATTCCGCCATATCCAACGGCGAATATTGCAAGCCGGTGTATGGCGAATAACGATCCATCTGATATAAATTACAAATATAAATCCTGGCTTTATAGAAGAGAAATAAAAGAATACTGTATAATTCAAAGAAGAACAGTTGTGGGTTCGTTTTCTTCTCGGGAGAATGAAATATTTAATATCCCTCTGGTAAGAATGCATAAGTGCGGGTTAAGTTTCGCCACTCAACAAGCAATGCCTTGAAAGTCCAGTAGAAAGTGGGGAACGGAGTATCTTAACACTATATTCCCTCTACCTATCCTGCTGTGTATGGATTACAACTTGATGGTAATAAAAAGTAATTCTATGGCAACTGAATGAACCATTCATTTGTGTCCGTACAAAAACGAAATCTTTGATTTATTTTCACAAAAAAGGCTGTGTATTTATTGACATTATTCTTAGTAGCGTGAAATATAAGTATCCACTTAACATCTCAAGATGTCTGTAGATAATAATGTATAACTATTTGAAATTACGTTATAATTTATTTAATGATTAAATTTATAACTTTGTAGTTCTCGAAGATCTGGTAATGATCTTGTTTACGCTGCCTTTGAAGTTATTGGGTTACATAAGTATCGACAGCAAAAAACACTCGTAGTACGTAGAAGTTTCATATACACAAAGAAAATTTCCCCGCAAAATATAAGAACAAGCCTTTACGTTTTATGATGAAACCCAGTCTGGTAGACTCATAAAATAAGTTAACGACAACATTCACTTTGGATGTAGTGCGTAATTCTATTTTTAGCGAAATTGGAGATAGCTGAGAGATTACTTTTATTAGATTTGATTGCTAGCTCGAGTAAACATTTATAGGTGATCTATTTACGTCTGATGGTGTGAAAATAGCTGTGAAAACAATTATGTATAAAATCCACACCTATATTATAAATTCGAAAGTAACTCTGTCTGTCTGTCTGTCTGTCTGTCTTTTACGCAATCAGGGCCAAACCGCTAATTCAATTGTGATAAAATACTCATACTTGAGGATCTCGGGATGAACATAGGATACTTTTTTTTCTCATATTTGTAATATTTTCGATATATACCAATATATTAAAATACTTATTAATTTGACATGCAATTTATTCCACCATGTTAATAACAACCGTCACTTTGCAAAGTTTGTTGTTAGAAAACGTCACCCAAAATGAGCTTGCTTAACGCATCTCTCTATTGAAAATTGAAAATAATTTCATAAACATATTTAATAAATATTCGTATAGTTCAAGCAGGCGTAGTCGCGTTCGGGTCCGCTAGTATAGAATATAAAAAATATACAGGCCAGTGTGTTGAGGCAATACGGAGCGGAAGTATCTTAATGGGAACGGAGTGTCTTGACACTAGGTTCCGAGGTTCCCCCTGCCTATCCTAACATGCGCGGGATACAGCGTAAAGCTAAAAAACAGATTATTTAAAATAACCAAATTGTATTTAAAAATGTAATTACATTATTCTTAATTTCCTTGTTTACGTTGGGGTTAAAGGCTCGTCGTACAGCGGTGTGGCCATTTTGTGGAAGATTAGTGGCCGCTCCAGGTTGCACTAGGCGAGCGGCACCGTGAAACACCTAGAGGTAAGTACATGTATTTAGCTTAACGCATAGGACTCATTATCTCCAAGAGAAAAAAACAAAGGAATTCAGATATATTATATGCTATTTTTCTCCTTTTAAATACCGGTTTTGCGTGTTTACGATAGAAAGTAAGCCACAAGCTTTTCGTACATCTATGTAATTAATAGTACTGTTTACTTGATGTATTTTTGTACGTGTCTAAAAATAAATAAGTTGTAATTTTATTTTCTTACCACTTATATGATTAAGATAGTTAATACTAGTGGGGAACGGAGTGCCTTAACACGCGGTTCCCTCTGTCTACTCTGCTGCGTGCGGGATACAGCGTGAAGCTGAAATAAAAAAAATACTAGTTCGTGAAACACTTAAATGTCAAAAAAATCATAAACCTGTTACCTTAGTGGTAGACTCTTCGGGTGCAATAGTGGTGGGTACAGTAGCATCCATAACACTAATATGCTGTCCATCCTGCACCACCACTTTGTGTACGCCTTCAGCGGGCACGTCTAATTGTGCTTGCGCGTGCACTCGAGGCTTTTCATCGCCTGTTGCATCAGCTGACGCGTGCTGTTCCAGTCTAGATACTAATTCACCGTTTTCTTGAACGGAATCTGTATAACAATTATAAATAACATATTATGTATTCATAGATGCAAGAGTCGTAGACCCTCGTAGCGTCGTAGCATCGTAGCGCGTAATCAAAATAATAAAATTATTATATTCATATAATTAAAATTTATTTAGTCAACATATTAGCTTCACGCTAATATTGTTGAAAAAGATGAATGAAACAGACAATATTATTATAAGTCTTGATATAAAAAGATTCTCAATTACGGAGTTATGAAAAAAAAAAATTACCAATGTTCTTTTGTCTCTTATAAATTTAAATGGCTTCGGTCAAACAAGTTCACTGAAAATTTTTGACTTTTATCTTATTTTTAATGAAAAATTATAAAAAAAAACATCTAGAATTTAATTTTCACATAATAAAAAGGGAATTAAAAAAAATAAGAAATGTAGTTGGGGTCTTATTTGAGGTGAGTCATATTATTCATAATAGTTTTGGATTTAAAACTCACTGTATATTTATTTTTTATTTATATTTATTCGTATGATAAATCGGATTATTATCCAATTCGGTAACACAAGGTGCAGCGTTGTGTTGCGTCACCTGTCATCTAGTATCTCTAAATAAGCTAAAAATGTTCCTTTGTCTACAATTCCCCTTTCCAGCATATAGCAACCATGTTACAAGCAAATGTTTTATATAAATAAATATATGATTATTGTACTCTCGGGTGTAATATTCTCTATCTTGTTCAACGTTTTGGGGCCATATCAGCCTCTTTAACCTTAACCTTAGCCATTAATTGAGAATTTGCCTCCAAAATGCCTCCTGGATTCGTTTGAAAGTGGGGAATTGAAGTGTCTTAATGGGAATGGAATGCCTTAACACTAGGTTCGCAAGTTCCCTCTGCTTACCCTGCTATATGTGGGATACAGCGTAAAGCTAAAAAAATTATAATTTAAAATTAGAAAATAATATCACGAATAAAAGTTAGTACTAATACTCGTATATTATAAAAAAACTGATGATTTTTATCTTATATTTTTATTATAGACAATATGAGAGGAGAATTCTCTATTGTTGCGACAATATTTGTAGGTGGCAAAAGGACCCTATCTTTACTTTCTACTTTCATTAAAAGCAGATCAAGAGTTCTTTTAGTTAGAAATATAGCTCAACTTCAGGAATATATTTGCGAAATTTTAGGCTGTGCTTAATTTATTGTTATTTGTAAAGAAATTTTATAGGTACATTTTATTTTATAGGTTTTATACAGTATGTTTAAGGTAATCGTAAAGAGTTTTTATTTAAAATGTTACTATATAAAAATATGTACGTCTTATATCTAGTAGGATCTTACCGAGCCGATGGTATTCCACATGTTCGCTGTTAATTTCCGGAACCATTTCCTTGCTTGCTTCCTCTGCTGGATTTAAAACAACATTATAATTACATTTGCTTCAATTATACTAAAACATTAAGTAAACATTAATTACCAAAACTAGATATCGCAAATTCAATTTCGTAAAATTATCAACTAAGGCAACAATATAATTTATCGAATAAACCTAACTAATTGATTATGATTTAAGCTAGATTAGACTGAAAACAAATAGTTTTATTAATTATTTCAACGTAATTCCTTGTATAAATCGGCATTTCTCAGATTTTAAAATTCTAAGAATTGAACATTTATTTCTTATATACCCTAAAACAATTAAAAATGTTTTTATGAATATATTAAATAGTATTAGAAACATGAAAATAATGATTATAATTTCAATTACAATATAACAATAATCTGTAAAATCTATACAATGTTCACAAAGTTATCGATATCAATACAAATTTTACAGAGTGGAACGTAACGATTTAACGGGGTACGATATATATTATGTTATTAACACTAGGTGCGCAGGTTCCCTACTGTGGACTGTACTGTGTTCCCTATGTGAGGGAGACAACGTAGAGCTAAAAAAATATCTTCAATTTGTTTGAAAGAAGTTAAGATAGCAGCTTTTCAAGAGGCTTTTTGAGTTGTATAATAAAATTGGAAAGACCTTTACTCAATTTACGCTACGAGGCAGGCAATTATAAGTGGCAGAGCTTTTACGAATAATTTTTGGACGTCTGTAATTTTATATAAAGTAAATATATTTAGATAAGGTGTTGCTTTTATTTTCTCTATTAAATTATGTTAAATAAAAAAATCTTACCCATTTTTAAATTCTCTAATTCCTTTACAGGTACATCCTGCAAATAGAAAATTATTTAAATATTCATCTAAATGATAAGTAATTTCAAAATAATTCTTGTATAAAATAAATATAAGGAAAAAATAAATGTATTGGAAAATAAGCGGGCTATTTAGTGACGAGAGATTAAATAAAGACGTTTCCATCATCAGCTTAATGGAGCGGATAAGTTGGAACGGCTATTGATTATGATCGATTGTTTAATACCAAAGTCGGTTATAACTTGTTGGGTTTAACAATAAAAGTATATTTTGTTATTATGCTGAAGGTAATAGAATATATTTTAATCAAGATATTTTATTTTAGTGATTCTTTACATTATATAAAAAAACCTTAAATGTGAGAGAAATGTTTACTAATGAAAAAAGTAAAAGTAAAAAACTTGATTAGTCCATATCCACTCGGGGGAGTGAAATATTTTTATTTCTAATCTAAATATGAAATATTTTAGTTTCCATGTACCCCCAGAATTTTGAATACGGTAATAAAAGAAATATAGTTAAAGTTGTTAAATATATATATTTTTAAATTAATATTTTTAATAATATGTGTAAGTTAATCAGAATTCCTAGCTAGTCTCACACTGTCGATCTACGTGTACATGAAACATTCATCTAAACAACCCGAACGCGAACTAACAACAGAACAATTGTAGTTTATATATAAAAGTTCGTATATAATATTTTATTTACAATGTAATCACTAAACTACTTTCAAAGTAACTTTACACTTACTAAAGACGAGCTATTTTCGCTTCTTCAAAATATATACGGGAAAATAAAAGTGAAGGTTGTAAGAGCGTTACTTCAAAGTAATAAATCTTATTTACATATTTTGAGTCACGAAGTTCTCGCTATGAATATTAAGAAACCGTACAGTGGCGTAAGGTTTTTAATGTACGAGTATTATTGCTACAAATTTACAAGCGGATAATATGTTATATTTTCGATAAAATACTAAAACTAAAAAACTAAAACTAAATATAGAATAAATAATAAATAAACTTAGTTAAAAATAGAGACATTCCATATCAATTTCAGGATTGTGGGTCAACGATAAAGTCAAGTTTATGGGCGTATGCACTTATTTTTTATGAATCGAACTACAAACATAAGTATGTAATTATTTTTTTCAATAATATACTTATGAAATTCAATTTGCGGATGTTTCCTTTATTTGTGTTGTAAATTTTCTCTTTTTTCTCTCTGTCCACGTGAAGTACTCTACAGTTTTATTTACGCGGCAAATTTCATACTAACGACACATAAACGCTCGTATCTTTCGATTGTGTTGACTTATAAGCTTAATTTTTTCTCCAAGAGATCACACAAAAAATTAACTTCTATGTAAAAGCAATCCAACGAAGACATTAGTATGGCATTAATTTTAGCTCAACGGACAGACAGACACACGAACAATAAAAACTGATCTTATCAGGGTATTTTTTTGAGATTCTGAATAATATGAACATACAAGAAGAAATATAAAAATAGATAACAAGACAAATGACGTACGTTTATGATCCAATGTTCTGGATAAAATGGACAACTGTTGACTGTCATAAAGTTATATCTCAGAATGAAGAAGGTATGACGTAACCTTATTAGGTATCTTTAACGAATAAAATTCATTAAAAATCTATTCAGCCCTAATATTAACAAAGCATAGATTTGTAGCAATATTACTTTTATACAAATATGAGTTAGTCAGCCGACGGGCGTCTGGAATGAATTGATGAAAAAATCTAATGTAGTGTTTTTCCTTCAACGAATTAAAAGCAATATTTATATGGCCCATATAAAAAAAATAATTAATTTACTTTTAAAATTATGTTTGTGTTTTTTATTCAATGAAGATACTCACGCTTTTTGTGTCTTCAGCCTCATGACCTGTAAAGACAGTAAAAATAATTTTAATAAATTTATGTAAATCTAATCTATTGGGAAAGATAGCAATGACACAATGGTTGTGAGTTCGATTTCTACTCATGTATAATGACATACAACATATAAATATAAAAAAATTGAAAATACATTTATACAAATTACAGTAAGTTTAAACTATCATGCACAATTCTATCTAAGAACGTTGCTTTATAAACACAGAACTTGCCAGCAGATAGATAGTCATATGTCAAACTTGTCCAATAACCCAAATGGGATTTATATCTAGGTCAACTACGCATGCTTCAGTTTCATACATATATACATATATACGAGTACATGTAGGTACATGTCGCTGTGTAAATGATTGTAGAAACTATGTTGACGCAAAATATTTACGCACATAATCTTCTGGAACGATCACTTATATCATGTTTCACACAATTTCATCATATTGCACCTATAGAAGTGGTCGATAAAAAGCGTTATCGGTTTACAATATTTTATCAGCAGTAACTATAAATTAGAATAAAAAGTATGAATAAGCTAAACACGAGATCTGTTGAATTTATTTTTAATTATTGGCAGACAACAGACGCCATTTTCTTTACAGATAAAAAAACATTAGCACTAAATTCGTGCAAATAAAAAAAAATTCGACGGAAAGTGGGGACCGGGAGTGTTTTAACACAGGGTTCCCTCTGCCTACCATGCTGTGTGCGGGACACAGCGTGAAGCTGCAAAAAAGAAATATTTAGACTTTCTTCCAATCACATGAAAATCTGTAACATGTACGTACTCATACATATAATGTAAAGGTCAAGGGCACAGTAATAAAGTTTTCCAACAAAAATCATATGGAACTCCCGCTGGAATAACACGTATTTCGTATAACACTGTTCTAAATCCAAGCCATTGTATTAGGTTGTATTATTATTTAAATGCTATAATTATTCTAGGAATCTTTCCAAATTATAAATTGTTGATATATGTGAGTTTTAAATACTACTTAAAATTAATTTAAATGTGTTTTGTTTAGTATAGTCAAAAATATAATAATTAAGAAATTTATAATATTTTTTTCTAATACATAAAATGTATTAAACTACGTTCTGGTTTCCCGCCCGTTAAAGTCTTAAACGCAGAAGTTTATAATAATAATAAGCATTCTATTAACTAATGTGGGTTTGAAAAACCTACATACGTAAATATTCTTATGGTAACGGAGTGTCTTACCACTAAGCCTCGTATTTATAAACCGCTGTCAAGTCTAAGATCGATTTTGAGATGTGGTTTTACTTCATAAATTATATATATATCTATAAATGACAGGCCTCTATTTTGCTATGTATGTAAAGTAAAGCAAAAAAATGTTAAATTACAAAAACGTAAGTCAAACTTTTTTTTTCGAGTATAAATCGTAGTACCATCAAAAAATTTTCCCTGAAACTTATATTCCGTAAAACAAAACGCTCTACATATAGCGACATGTTTATACAATATGTATACATATATATTGCATATATTCCCCCAGCTTTTGTACTTCAGTATGTAGTCTTGAATATCCGCCCACTGAAGGAATATTTGTCCCGGCTTCTGAAACCCTGTACGCGTGACTGCGCTTTGATACCGTCATTCCCTAGTGTTCTTTGGGAGTCCAATCTCAAATTCTATATTAAATTATCTTTATAATAATTTGAAATAATTACTTTCATTTATAATAAATGCTATAGGTAAAAATGTTTTAGTTTCTAAGTCCGTACATTTCGTACTTTTGTATATTAGTATTATTACTATTATATATTAGTAAATGAATATATATGTAATGTTTCTAATAATAATGTCATTATTTTGAATCTATTTATCTAAATCTATAGCTTGTTTAGCTTACGACTTACGTTAGTTAATGTTTGTCGTAAAAAACAATTGTTTATGTCTTTAAACAAAAAAAACTTTCTTTATTCATTTGATCTTCTCGTATATGTATCACCAGAATATAAAAGATCATATGATATGGATATACAGTCTGTATGGCGGAGAGCACATGTGTAAGCAGAACTTAAGTATCCTCATTCTAGACTGAAGTATTTAGGTTCGTGAAGTGCCTTTGTATCTAGTAGGGACGATGTCGGCAAATTTTGTTATCTATTGTGTTAGAGATAGCCAGTTAAAAACTTGTACGTGTAAAAGCATACTCGAATAGACGCTATAGATTCGCTATCATATTCAAAAAATAATGACCTTATCAAATCTGCCAAGATTCCAGAATAGATTTATTAAAATTGTGTGTTCGATCCCGACTCAAGGGAATAAATTGTTATTTTTTAATATTTTTATTTCTTTGCTCTGGCACCAAGACTAACGACCGGCGTTGAATTCCGCCACTCAACATACAATGCCTCGAAAAATTCGGCGGAACGTGGGGAACGAGTGTCATAGCACTAGACCCTCTCTGCCTACCCTATCGTATACGAGACGGCGTTATTTAACAAAAAATATTGTGTTATTATATAGAAGTTTAATATAAATATTGTATTACTTATATAAATTTAATATAAAACGGAAGACAAAGTCGCGAGCATCAGCTATTCGTACAAAAGGACCTAAGAAACCAAACAGTTTACCATACCCAATTAAAACTTCAAGCAAGGGGTTGTTAAGTAAACACTGTCACGTTGTTTATTCAACTAGCACGTTTAAACGTACACAATAATATTTGTTATTATAGTAATTATTATCCAAGTTACCATCTATTTTCTCATTATAATGAAGATTAATGGTGGTTATAAAGAACTGACAGCTTGAGGAAATCTTGAAACTCGGCCATTTAATAATTAATTGATTACACAATAAAAAGAACAACTATCTTCTTCTTGTAGTAGAGGCCAGTAGTGCCCAGGGGCACAAGCATATGACTATAAATACGACAGGGAGTGGGTTCGATCCCCATCTGTGGAAATGTTTAAAGTTTTCATTTCTTCGCGCTGGTGTCGAGATAAAGCGCGGCGTTGAGTCCCGCCAACACGCAATGCTTTCAGAATGAATGAAGGAAGTATCTTAACACTAGATACCCTCTGCCCTGCTATATGAGGGATATAGATATCGATAAAGTTGTGAAAAATAATATTAACTGTTTTTATATAAAATTCCATTGAAAGAAATAACTAATTTCGTTTAAAATTTTGTCTTAAATACTATAAATTGTACCTGACATTTTAATACACAAGGCTATATAAATGTCACACTACTATGTATTATTATTTTTAAATTGCCCTTTAGCTAATTTAAAACGCAGCAAGCACTGATTTTTAAACTATAGTATATGCAAAAATTTCACCCTGTATCCCACAGATATGTGATGAATGAAAAGGGTTCTACGTTTTTTCCGCGCGGTAGGCAGAGATAACCTAATGTTAGGAGACTCATTTTCTAGCGTTTAATAGTAGAAACTAACACCGTTCTTTGTCTAAATATATTCATCTCGAGTGAGGATAGAGTCCGTAACCAGCGTATTTACAGCATTATTTTTTCTAGCTTCATGAGACAGCACTGACTGTTGTTGACCTCAAAGCTCCTAACGTCGTGATTTAAAACGAATACTATTAAAAATATAATGCGCTATAATAAATATATTAAGAATCTTCCTTTGAGACTTTTCTTTTCTGCATATAGCAGTATAACTTTAATTAACTAAACTAAAAATTATATTGTGAAAGTTTGCTGTTGAATATTCTTAACTTAGACCATTTTTGAGATATCAGAACTTTTTCAATTCTCCTGTTTCATATAATATTACTATTTGTTTATTATATATTATATATATTCCTATAAGCTTTTAATAAAAGAAAATATTCCTTATAAATAAAATCGGCTTCAATTTAATATAACAAAAACATTAAGTAACTCATGTAGCAACATTTAAAAATTAATTGAAACTAAAAAAAAACGAAAGTTGTGAAAATTATTTGGCAGAGTTTTATTATAAACCAGTACAAAATAATTCACCGATAAAAATCAAGAACAAACAAAAACTTGTTGTTCTGGTTTTGCTTAATGTTACACTAGAGTATGAAAAATGTAAAAGTTTTTTAACAAACAGACTCTTTGCAAAATGTGGATCTCCTATGTTTATACAACAAAAGCTTTGATTTCGACCTACTTTCCATGTTTTCCCTCCCTCTTGTGGTTGTATATTGTATGCAATTATGTAAAATTTCATCATATAAGTATACTCATACTTATACGTAAACAGAGATAGTCTAGTGTTCAGACACTCCGCTACCCACTTTTCGCCGAATTCTGATGGCATTGAGTGTTGAGTGGCGGAACTATACGCTTAGCCTCGTCACCAGAGCGAAGAAATGCAAATATTACATTTTTCATTTCCTCAAACAGCTTTTCATACTAAACTGTTTACTTACTTGCACAATTGTATATATAATTATGTATGTATTCATAAAATTAATATATTAAAATAACATGATTCTTGGTAATGAATGAAATTGTTTTTGAATCATTATCATAATACCACCACTCTGTTTACATTTTAATAGTAGGCAAATACCCCGGTCTTGAATATAGATTTAAATCGCAAATTCGTGTCGCTCGTGACGCGTGATCGCGTCGCGATCGTGACGCGTGATCGCGTCTTGAATATAGTTTAAGCGGGCGAAGCCGAGGAATGTTCCCGATTGATAGATGTTTTGTGTTCTTCAAACGAAATATCAAGACCTTAAGGACTGTAATGTAACAAATTATCATAATTTTCAATGTTTTTATTTGTGATAAGTAAGTATTATCTAAATAAACATTAATAGCTATTCTTGGAAAAGTTTTATCCTATTCGAAATATTAAGATGTAGAAGCTGTCAAGTAAAAAATATATAGCAGTTTGTAGATTAAATTTCTATGTTAGATGTGAGTGGGCGGTGAAAGGCAAAAGGTTAAAGGTTATCTTGCTGGACTGGAAGAAATTTCCTTCTCTAAATTAACTTAGTTAAATCTTCAGGTTTCAGGAATGTTTATTCTACATAGCATGTACACAGCGGTGCTATTTTTAACTAATAAAATAATACTTATTTTATATAACTCTTGTTAGTGAAACAACTGTAATATTTTAAATATCTTATGAACAAGAAATGTTGTTATAAACAAGATATGAAACCTTTTCTATTGTGCAATTTTCAGGCTTAATTAGATATACCATATACTAGCGGCCCGCCCGCGGCTTCGCCTACGTGACGTAAGTGACATCCATGCAAAATTTGAGACTCCTAGCATTTGTAGTAACGAAGTTTCATACAAACTTTCAACTCCAAAAACAAACCCTTAAAAGTCGAATATTGCAAATTCCCGGCTCAGCGAGCACGTCCTACGATCGCGAACTACGTCCTATAAGTAACTCCTATGCAAAATTTGAGATTCCTAGCACTTGCAGTTTCTGAAATTTCGTGATGAGCGAGTGACCTTTCGATTTAATATATATAGATATGGTTTATAGAGGTCGTTAGAGCGCAGTGTGTCAGCTTCTTCCATTTTCCTTTCCCCCCTCACGGGAATTAAAATGATTTTCGTTTTCCCTCTCTGATAGATGAAGGGCGTCGTCAATCTCCGCCATTCAACACACAATATCTCAAAATTTCGGCGGAAAGTGGGCAACGGAGTGTTTTAATACAGAATTCCATCTGCCAAACTCTATTATGACGGAAAAAAGCATAAAGCTACTAGTTTAATATAAATGTTGCAGTTTTTATGTCATAATAATAAAAAAAATATATGAAATTGTAAAGTATTAAAACAACGGTAAGATTATTTAAGTGTGTCTTACATATAAAAATTACTCAACATTTAAGTATGAATATTATGAAATTGTAAAAAAAAATATTTATTTTATACAAAACTTGTATGCTTCTTATAATATTTACAGTCAACGCTACGAAATTAATAATATACTCTAACCAACATCGTTATTATAATTATCAATGAATATTCAACACATTGACATATTTAAAAATACTGGAGCTAAATTCAAGTCACGCATGACTTAACGCTTGGTAGACAGTATAAGAGAAAATTATTATTTTTCGTGTTCATTATTATCCTATGCAGTAAAATTCTATAGCAATATATTCACTTTTGTTACCGTATTAAAGAAATATTAGTTTTAATAAAGCTCTCCTACATTTATATTAACTTTGATCTTTTTATAGCTACGCGTTGTATCTCGCGTCAAGAATAAATAAGCTACTTTTAATGTAATAGAAAAACTAGTTTTAGTTCACTCCGTTCCTCGATATCCGCACAATTTTCGAAGCATTGCGTATTGAGTGGCGGAATCCAACGCCGTGCGTCATCTTGATACTAAAACGAAGGAATAAAAATATTTCATTTCCGAGTGTAGGAATCGAACCCACATCGATCACGTTTACTATCAGCTCTGCCAAAATTATTTTGTAAATCAAAATGAAATCCCCCAAAGATTAACGTGAAACTACACTAAAAGTTACGGCAGCAATAAATGTAACCACATTTTATATTTATTTAACATTTATAATGTTTCATTTTATATTCGCAAAGTAATAAGTCACGTAGTGGAAAGCCCCGTCGCTTTTACACAGTACATGAAAATCTTTCTCTCTCGGTTTCCACCGCAGAAATACAAATTCCAGTCTGTTAAAATTCAAATGCTTAAACATCATATAAACAAAAATTGACTGTTGAATTTTGCACAATTTCGAATTCAAATAGAAAGGAAATGTTTACTTTATTTTACCTTTCCATATGCACTAATGTAATGGAATATTTGATTAAGTATTTTAGTATAAGTACTTTATGAGGCCAGTCGTGCTGTGTGACTATAAATGTGACATTTGTGGGTTCAATTCCCACTCAAAGAAATTATTATTTTCATTAATTAATATAATTTAATATTTTCATTTCTTAGCACTGGTGTCGAGGCAAAGCGCGACGTTGAGTTACGCTACTCAACACGCCTACAATATTCAGAGGCAACAGTTTGTCTCAACACTAGGTTCTCATATTCCCGCTGCCTACCCTGCTGTGCGTGATACAGGTGTGCTAAAAAATGTATATATATATATAAAAAAATATAGAAAATATATAAAAAAATATATATTATATATATATAGAAAAATGAAACCAGATCTCCGATCAAAACTCCAATGTAGCTTAGAATAGATCATAAAATAATATGACTCTATAATGTGATTTCTATGTAATTTCTAAAGCATAAAACAGCCGTTTATATAAGTTGACACTATACTAATATATATTGTGGTACGCGATGTGCTTGGCAAGTTTGAAACTTTTCTAATATCACACATCGCTGGATAAATATAAAAAGCCGCAATTTAACTTGATTTATTAGGATATAAGATCAAGTAGATAAAAAGAAAACTTTTACCTTCCTGCAAAATAATATGCTTTTTTTATTTTATATGTATATACATCAATATTTATGTCTTTATAGCAATTCCGTGTATATAGAGTGCACGACATAATTGTTAAAACAATATTTTTGAAGAAAATGGTTTTTGATTATGGTTTCATAATATATTCTGTCCAGGTTTTAGAATCTAATTTAAAGTTAATATACCTTATGATAGTAACTTTAAATGTAAATATAAATCAAATAAATTAAAAATATATAGCGAGAAATAGAAATACTGGGATTATGGTTTAAACAATCGGAACCAACGCGATACAATTGTGTTTGTGTGTAGTGTGAAATATATTATTAGTGTATTAAAATAAAACAATTAAATAAAATAAGACAAAAAATATAACTAAATAAACAGTTCAGATATCAGTTTCTCAAGAGAATGGTTGAGAAAATAGCAGTTCTCTGTCAATAACTTGCTTTCAAAGCGACGTTCTATGAGCTTCCGGCACATACGCTTGAAATGTAGTATAGTATACAATAGCCAAGAACCCACTTAATTACAGTACGTAAAAGCAGTACTTAACTAAGGGGATGTCTACCCAAACTTTAGAGCTAAAGTTTCAGTATTTACTTTTCATTTGCTTTGAACTAAGAAAATAAGTTACATACATATGAAAAACTAACTTCAGTATTTATTTAATAAAGAAAATGTTTGGGTATCTTCTTATAGGAATCCGAAATTATATTATGAAAAACAATTAAAACACCTTTCATATATTTATTCAGCTTTTCGGAATATAGTTTGTAATTTATAATAAACATTTTATTATTAAATATTTTAAAAGTACTAAGCTTTTAGAGCTAAATTTCTCTAACCAGGACACTAGAATAATTATAATTTAAAAATAATTGAATTTGAATTACAAATGGTTTTGTCATAATTAATTGAAACATCAAAATTTGACTCCTTCCAAGAAACCGCTACGAATGCTACGCCGTAGACTGAAACATTATGTGTAGGTGTCTAGATATTATAGCAAAGTGAAATATGGTCACTGCTACTACATATTCGTTTAATTATTTCCAGTACATACATGTACTATTAAAAATAAAATCAGCTTCACGCTGTATCCCGCATACAGCAGGATAAAGGCAGAGGGAACTTAGTGTTAAAACACTCCGTTCCACAGTTTCCGCCAAATTCTGGAGGCATTGTGTGATGAGTGGTGGAACTCAACGCTGCCTTTTGCCTCGACACCAGAGCGAAGAGTATTAATTTTGCGCCAGGACTGGACTCAATGTACTATTAATGATATTATAACAAATTATATTAGTAGTGGTCAATTAATGAACTCTACGCCGAACTCTTGCCTTGGTGCCAGAAAGAAGTAATAAAATTATTAAAACATTATTATCTTTTATATAATAAGTTTCAACTGACAATAAAATATTTAAATATTTACATATAAATGAAACGAAAAACGAAACTCTACTGAAATTTGTTTATACAAATATTCCAATGTTATCTTTATATCAATCCTCTAACATTTATTATGAAGCAAAAGATTCTTTATGTCTCGGTTCAATGAGGTGTGACCAGCCAGTGGATCGTTAAGCCTTTGATGTCAGCTCACGTAGGTGGCATATTGTATTTACACAGCCCACGCTTGGCAATTTGTATCATAACTCTTATATTTAATAACAAATATATTAATAATTATTATTTAATTACTAATAATTATTAAATAATGTTGAGGCCATCATGACACAGTAGCACAAGTAGTGACTATATACGATGGTTGTGAGTTCGATTCCCACACGCGGGATACAGCTGTTGTAGATTCGATACAGTTAGTCCCCAAGAGAATAGTCAGCTTCACGCTGTATCCCGCACACGGCAGAGTAGGCAGAGGGAACCTAGTGTTAAGACACTCCGTTCCCCACTTTCTGCTGAATTCTGGAGGCATTGCGTGTTGAGTGGCAGAAATCAACGCCGCGCTTTGAGAGAATAATTATATTTAAATTATTTTCTTTTCCAAAATATCATAATATGTCGCTCACGGAATCATTTTGCTTTACTTTCGTTATGTTAATATGCCATGTAAAGTAAGCCACAATACAAGTATAATAAGTAAGTAATTTAGGCTCAGATCAGGTGAATGGGTATTCACGTAAAAGATATTATAATTATCGTAATATTGTAAGATAATTGTATATGCCTATTAACTAGGTTTATTAAAGAGATATTTTATATAAATATTTTATAAATAAATATTTGATATTTTAAATATATTATATATATATTTTCATAATTAGGAGGACAGACTAAAAGATGTATATATAATATATTTTTACTATTTCATACCGATGCCAGCTTAGATTCTCATTTAAAAAGGTCAGTCCGCACCTTTATCCTACTAATTACATATTAAATCGTGAGCGAAAACGTGGTTGTAAAGAGAGATAAGATTTCCACTTTCATCTATACTAATATAATAAAGCGGAAGAGTTTGTTTGTTTGTTTGTTTGTTTGAACGCTAAGATCTCTGGATCTACTGGATCGATTTACTTTGTTTTTGTTTTGTATGAAAGCTGCATTCTTCTGAAGTGCTATAGGCTATATAATATTATATTACACATATATACTAATAAATTAAAATACTTTCTAATTTGACATGCAATTTATTCTGCCATGTTAATAACAACCGCGTTCGGGTCCGCTAGTTTAATATATTTTTAGGCATTATTTGAAAAAAAATTCCCATTCTATATAAACTCTTCTTTTCCTTCTCTATATAAAGTACTAGCGGACCCGGACGCGGCTACGCCTGCTTGAAATATAAGAATATAATTTCTATAGAAATATAATTTCAATCTAGATGAAATGCTAAAAGTGACTATTATATTTATTTTCATAAGGATGAATATCAAAATGACGCGGTAACGAACGCGGTCGCGTAGCGACGACGGTTGTTATTAACATGGCAGAATAAATTGCATGTCAAATTAGAAAATATTTTAATTTATTAGTATATATGTGTAATGTAATGTTATATAGCCTATAGCACTTTTGAAGAATGCAGCTTTCATACAAAACAAAAACAATGAAAATCGGACCAGTAGATCCAGAGATCTTAGCGTTCAAACAAACAAACAAACAAACAAACAAACAAACAAACTCTTCCGCTTTATTATATTAGTATAGATAGATAATTGTGCCAAAATTCACACCTCTCTGTCCGCATAATTATCATAAGATGAGATTTTGCTTCACTTATCAACACACCGACTTTCTTTAGCGTTGGTACTAGAGAAGTGGAAATGTTAATTAATAATAATTCATTCCTCCAAGTAGGAATCGAACCCACAACTGTCACGTTTCAGCCACACGCTTGTATCCCTGCGAGTATTAAAACATTGTTCAACTACTATTACATGTACACGACAGAATTTCACTATAAAAGCTTTGCTTTCATGTCCTGTCGGCCACTTGCTCTTTGTTTCCTTTGTTCGTACTTTTACATAAAATAGTATGTTATTCATAGTATAAAGAGGACTTCTTTGTGCGCGACATTATCGTTATTTTTCTAAATTCGCATGTATTTAAAATTTTTATTATTATTTTTTTCCTTCAGCTTTACGCTGTATCTCACATACAGCAGGGTAGGTAGAGGAAGGTTTCCCTCACTAAATTTAATGTTAAAACACTCCCCCAAGTGGGAATCGAACCTACAAGAATCACGCTTGTTCTCCTGCGCTACGATGGCTTCTAATATTTATTTTAAAGTATAAAAATAAATTATGATAATAGGTTATTCCGGAAATATGGCAAAATATATTTTTCGCCTTATTTCCGGAATTAGCGAACGAAACGAAATTAAAATGCCATAAGGCAATAAATTACATTGTTATTATCTTATCTATCATACAAGGCGGGTGTTATACAACTTAGTGATATTACGAGTATATCACTTTGTTTTTTTTTATTTTTCGTCTATTCTTCTATTCTATTCTTTTTCTAACCTGGTTGGAGAAACAGGAATATAATGAAATTGACATTACTAAAATCCTTTAAATATAAAAAGAAAACTTAAAGTTTTCCAATGATTAAATAATGAATATATTTAGTTGAGCATTTCGAACCTTTGTGAAAATTGTTTATAATTTACGGCCAATACCCAACGGCCTATTTATGATCATTTATCAAAGTCAAATTCAGTTTTACTCTACTTTACCTCAGTTCTGATTTCTACAATTTTGCCTATAATTTAAATTATTAAAAAATAATCTTAGCTTTTATTAAATACGAGTATATTTTGCGAAATTTAAATCAACTTCAAGTAATTTTCCTTAGCCTTTTCTCAGAATATTACTTACACCAAAAAGAACATGCATACTGGAACGAACTTTAGACAGACAATAAATTATTAAAACTTTGAAAAGAACTTTAATCTAATGAGTATTGTAAGAAAATTATTCAAGTACATAGCATACTTGTAAATATTACAGTAAAAAATAACAGTTATATTTATTTTTATAAATGCATTAACCAAGTAAAATAATAATAATCCAAACTTGACTATATCTTTAACGATATTATGGAGTAAAAAGAAAGAATTAGTCACAGAGAGAATATTATGCTTCTACGGTGGTCCTCTCATTTTAAATTGATTTATTTTGTCCTTTATTCTTTTTAAATATAGTTGTTTGGTTATTGTCGCTGAACCCTCAATGTCTTTAAATTACTAAATAATTTAAATTACTAATTAATATTTGTAGAATTATTTAGCGACCCAGAATGTATTTCTCAATAGATTTCACATAACACAAAAGAACAATTACGTTACAAAAACTACATTTATAATCACAATTGTTATTTTTTTAACCGAATTTTGTTTTTACTATTTTAATTCATACTTATTAATATAAGTAAATATATATAATAAGTACCAGTTTTTCACTTCATACGGTTATACAGTAAAAACGAAATAAGAAGAAGTAATCTAATAATTTAAATAGAATTCGCAACGTACTCGTATAAGCAACGAGTCACATGAGACGCGTGGCAATTGGATAATTTTATTTGCATTGTCATTGAAATGGTAACTCTGCCATTTCCTGAGTTAGTGCTGGCACAATAGTGATATCCTTGTATATTTGTTACTCACTTTATATATGAATATGAAGGATTTAACGTTAAAGATTGTTTTTTTTAATATATATTTTATAAGAGTTTAAGCAACAGATATATAAAAATCCCATAAAACTTCCTTCTTCTTCTTAAAGTGCCTCTCCAACTAGTGAAGGTTGGCTGTCAACTTCGCATACTTAGTCTTGTTCCTGGTTAAAACTTCCTACAATTATGTGACTCTATTTTCCACGTTACAGTTATTTAAAGACATTATGGGTTTAGCGATAATAACCAAAAAACTATACTTAAAAGGAATAAATTTGAAATAAAATATGTATAAATAACACCCAAAACTAATATTATAAATAAAAAAAATCGTTACCGTTACTTTCAATAATTAAAAAAAACAATTTAACCAAAAAAATACCTCCTCGCTATACATAAAAGCGAATTTTACTAAGTAAACAAAATTAGCTAGCACAAACCTAGTGACCAAAACTTAACGAGCCGTGTAATTTCAAACAAAGGATCGTTATTATATAAAAAGCGCTGATACTATAGCGCTTAAATAAACGACGACAGTTTCAATTCCGCTAAGTAATAGTTTTAAAGGCATTGAATAATCTAAGAGCCTGTGACCTATTTCTGGTATAAGAGAGATTAAGGTCCAAAGCGTATTTAAATTTACTTAGAAATACTCGTAACTTTGACGAATAAACGTTTAAGATAGTATAAAAAATGTTTTTTTAATTATAGTAACGTAAGATTTTAGATTTTTATTTTGAAATGTTCTTTGCAATAAGGTGCTACATTACACCTCGGTTGTCAATATGGTATTGCTTGTGTGAAATATGACATTAGCAGTGAAAACAAAGAATATACATATATTTTGGGTCAAAACATTAAAATTTTTTAGTACGAGTACGGAAACATAAAATTAATAATAATAATAATAATAATAACACTTTATTGCACTTTTACAATTGGACTATACATTTGACTACACAGTATATATAAGATTAATGTGCAATGGCGGCCTTATCGCTAAGAGTAAATTAGTTATGTTTCTGTACATCTGTCACTCCTGTCTGTATTTTATATAGAATTTTCTAATGTAACTTCTAAGATATATGTAAAAATGATCTAATAAACATATTTTTTGTACTATTACTTATAAAATTTCATCTTATTGTTGAATTATAAGCAAAATATTTTTATACATTTAAAATTTGAAAACAAGCATAACAAACATTGCCTTAGAGGCAACATATTTGAAGGAATATGTAATAAAGGTAATTGAGACAACTTTTCGGAAAACACCGGAAATTTATGTTTGTTTTAAACATACGCCGGGATACCTACGCCTACTCTTCACCGAGTCAAATAGATTTCTAAAGTTCGTAAATGATTAGGGGACTTTCACTCTAGTTTATTAACTCACTTAGGTAGAACCAAACAAAAACAGAAAAAGTCTTTTTTAAACTATGCCCATGTCCAAAACTATTAGAATCTTTTAAATCGAACTCGATAACGGTTACGGATAAAGTTTTAATAAATTCAATTTTAATAATATTTTCCAAATAGGGATGTATTTGGAATCCATAATTATCTTGCTTAGCCATTCTTACCCAATTGCACCAGGATAGGTTAACATTATTATGCATAATCAATCAAAATGTTTATAAATTAATTTACTCACCCGTATTATGGGCTACGGGCGCTGACAGCGCGCGAGGCATGCACGTAGCCAATAACGCTAATAATAGCCACGATCTCATCTTCACAGCTTTCATCTGGAATATAAAACATTTTGGTAGAATAAATTTGTATTAAACAAAATTATATGTATATAATAAATTAATAATTTGGGCCAGTCATGGCGCAAGAGCACAAAGTGTGACTGTAAACGCTACGGTAGTAGATTCGGTGCCCACTCGGGGAAATTAATTATTTATTTAAATGTATATTTTCATTTCTTTGCTCTAGTGGAAAGGCAAAGCACGGCGTTCAGTTCCGCCACTCAACACGTCAATGTCTCCAGAATTCGGAGAAAATTGAGGAACGGAATGTCTTAACTCTTTACACTAGGTTCCCTCTGTCTACTCTGCTATGTGCGGGATGATGTTTACTTCTGAAATATAATTAACATTAAATTTTGGCTTGAAAAATAATTATGATAAAACGCTATCAAGATAACTTAGTGATTATATCATAAAGTAAGTAGAAAAGGAAGAACTGGCAATTTAATATAAAATTCATTTTCACGCACCGCCAAGAGGCAAATCGTGTCAACCTTTGCTGGCGACAGACGCTTTTAGATAAATCCATCAGATAAAAAGATAAAGTAGCTCAGAAATCAAATAATTATCAAGATTATGCGTTTAATTGTTTCAAATTAATATTAAATTACTAATTATTACATATATTTATTTAGGTTATGACTTTGGACATCATATTATGTAATAGAAATCATCATTAACCAATAAGAGTTCTTAATTAATATTTAGGAGGTTAGGGGGAATATATAATAATGTATATATAACTTTTTATTTTATAAGACTTATTATCATGAAACCATATACAAACATACAAATATATGATTAAAACAATTTAGAAACATACACATATGTACGCTAAACAAAAAACACCTAACGTAACAAGGATCAACAAGTTCAATGACTTATAGATTGTAAATCGTGTTCCAGTTAAGATGCTGTGATGGTCTGGTGACCCAGTTCCTGCTACCTCGTGTCCCGGTGAACTTTTTCAACTCCTAGCGAGTTGTGATTGATTAAGAATTTGCGATTGACTTGGGATGGATCTAATGGAAGTAGATCTTTTAATTGTGTTCTAAATGTCTTTTTACAATGTTTTTTGTTAATATTGATTAGTGAAAAAATTTGATATTATATTTTTATAATTTAAGATTCTAAGCTATATATTTTGTTAAATTAGGAAAGCTTATTAAAAAGTTAATTTTGCACACCCTATTTTAAAACGTGGTTAAACTTCAAAATATACCATTGCCCGATGCCGTTCTGGTGACCCAGTTCAGCGCACTCACCCCCGAGTCTCGATATCTACTCGAATGTATTGCTAAATGGCTCGCCGTAAATGTATTACGGATGATAAAATTAATATCGATTAAATTGATATTTATACGTAATGCACTTAAATAAAATTGAAATTCAAATTTATTTGAATATACTTTATTTATGAATATGAAAGTCAAAGTTTTTAGTGCTTTTCAAACACGCGTATGTTGTGTGGCAGAACTTAACGCTGCACTTTACTCCGACACGGGATCGGAGAAATGAAAATATTAAACATTTCATTTTATCGAGATGGAATCGAACCCTCAACTGTCACGTTTACAGTTACACTCTTGTGTCTCCATACTGCGATTGGCCTTTAAATCTTATATTCAAATCAATTTAAATTGATCGAAACAATCTTTGGTCCTCTAGAGACTCCAGAGATATAATATTGCCTGTAACTATTTACTTAATATTAGGGGGATACATTTTTAATAAGATTCTTAATGGTCCAATTATAAAAGGATCGTGCGAAAATCTCAATTATTGATAGCAATCTCCATTCTTCTATTAACACTGATAAGGGTCTCTATTAAATATTTTACTTATCTACTACATAAGTAAGAATAACGAGTAAGGATGATAAACGAACGAATGATGTATCTTCTAAGATAGAAAGAGTAAAACGTGTTAAGTCGTATTTGTTTAAAGAAAGTTCTTTAATATTTCAATATACTACTAATACTGCAATGTAACTTTTAACCTACTTCTATGAAGTTCTATTGTATATTTCAATCTTTAACAATACTTTCAATCCCTAATCTATGCAAATGATAAAAGAAACTTATAAGGAAACACTATATGACACAAGTTTTAAATTTATATAAATTTAGAGTATATTACAATATTTTTTACGCTATGTACGTTTACAGTAGGATATGCAAAAGAAACGTAGTGTTATGACACTCCGTTCCCTGTTTTTTTACATAAAATTGCACCAAAATACGTAATAAAACAATGAAGCTATAACTAATATATGAGCTAGCAGTAAACTCCTATCTTTTACTACTGCTCTTAGAGTATTTAGAGTACGTAAAGTGCAAATTGCACATGAAACTATTATAACGGAACCGTAATAGTAAAACTTCAAAATTTTCTTAAATAAACTGGTGGTAGGAAATCTGATGCAATCTTATACCTACATCCTTTCTGAACTTTTCTTTGCTTTTTTTTAGAATTGTGTCATACTAGAGACTGAAACACGGCTTCGCTCTCTTTAATTTATTTTTGTAATACAGCCACAGGATAATATTAATAAATATATATTTTTTAAATAAAAAATATCCCATGTACTTTCTAATAATGCCTTTAAGAATATGTGAACAAAGTCTGACTAATACTATACTGAGAACATTTATCCTGCATGGAAGTAACTGTTGATATATCACCCTGTTGTAGCCTTCAATCAAGTGATAATCCACCCTATTCCATCTCACGGCAGATACTTATAAGTTACATAGAATGAAGAAAAAAGTAATGTCTAACAAAAAATGATGTTGTAATAAATGTAAAATATGTTAAGAGAAGTCACTTATAAGTATAACATGAGGACCCCACGGAGTGTGCTTAAAAAGCATTTATAATAGAAAAATCGGACAAGTGTGAGTCGGGCTCGCCCACCGAGGGTTGTGAAAAACCACCGTGAAAAAAGACGTAATCTCAAGCTTTTTTCAAAAGTCAAGCTTAGCTTATCTAGAGCTACTAGATCTACGGATGGATGGACAGACGGACAAACAACAAAGTGATCTAAGAGTTCCTCTTTTGTAATAAAAAAAATTATATAATAATATAAATTTTGGAAACAATAGTTATTGTTTCCAGCATTTACCATGCCCTACTTAAGTCTGCAAAGCTTTTGGGTTAAGCATAAATAATACAACGCTGCAGTAGACCAAAAAAATAATAACGCTGACGCAGACTAATTGCAGGAATTGATGATGACTATAGTTTTCGCTTAAAATAAATACTATAATATGGATAGAATTTTCAGCTAAAATGTAGATATTTGGTCTAGAAACAAATAAAAATGTATGAGGATAAAAGTTTTATTGAAAAAACTCTGGTCATTTGTTTTAAATATCATAACCAAAATGTTATATATCTTTTTAATCCCATTCAACTCCAAATCCAGTCCACTCGTGTAAGCTTCAGAATGACGCAACAGTGCTGATATCTCAAATATCGTTAGTTAAAAACGAATTATTAAAATATACTTATACAATTTCCTTGCATGCTTTATTATTATAGCTATATTAATGATAATAATTGTAAAATGTAAAATATGAAGAGATTGAGAATAATTAGTATACCCTGTTGAAGACAATATTAACTTATATAAAGCTTTAATATATTATACTAAAGAGCCTATACTAAAAACCTTGACATAAAAGTGTACAAATTATAATTTCCGTGAATATTAAGCTATTAAATTAAGAATCTTATTATATTAACGACACGACGTATAGACACGACAGTTTCAATAAGTTTCGCCTAATATGACGTAAGCCCCAAACGGGAAAGATGTAGACCTATTAAATGTTTAATCTTAAGTGAAATATTTATTATTTTTTCGCTCTGGTGTAAAGCCGAAGCGCGGCGTTGAGTACCGCATACAATGCCTAGATGAATTCGGCGGAGAGTGTCTTACCACTACCTTCTCTGTCTACCCTGCTGTGTGCGAGATACAGCGTGAAGCATTTTTATTTTATTGTAATCTTTTATTATATAATTCAGTAGAAACTGTAATATAAAATTAACATACACGTGTCAATCTCTATTACGCAGCCAATCTCCGGACGATGGAGGCTACGGTGATATCAAATTGGTTTCCTCTACGGGAGTAGGTCATTCAGGGACCCTGCTACGTGGGTATTTTCTCGTTTAAAGGTTTTAAAACTTAAATGTAGGTTCCGATTGTTAATCCTAATAAACTACTGAGCTTGTTATTTTTTTTAGTTTTATGCAGTCGGGGTTTTTGTGTTTTTAAATATTTTTGTATGTTGTATTAAATTCTTGTGAAATATCTGTACCAGAAGCCCTTGTGGAGTAAGGGAAATCTCTACAAAAACATAAGAAGTAAAAGAAAACGTTATAAGAAACTTATAAGTTAATTGGAAACAAATTTGTTTGTCCTTTACCTTGTCCTTATCGGTTAAATAACCTCCCGGGACAAGGAAAGGTTGAAGTTGTCCTCCTTAGATACCCATGAGAGTTTTAAAGACACGCCTACTAAGATTATATAAATAGCACACCAAAACAACCCCACCCCATCCCCTTTTCCTACGGTATTTTTCAAAACAAAAATATTTTGCACTATATTGTAGTTAAAATATAAAAGTATTCTCAGGATCACACATTTTGTGGGATTTATTTATTTTCTATTCCATTACAATAAATTATTTTGTACGTGTATTTCAATTTAAAAAATAAAGCTGAAGTTATGATTTTCTCTTTGATATGTTAAGGGTGACAGAGATTTATGTTAATCGTATCACATCAAAGGACACTTCCATAATTTAACCCTCCCCAAAATTCTGTTATTTAAAACATAGAAGTACCAAATATCTGTAGACTTTTTTATTTAATTATTAATCAAATCAAATCAAAAAACACTTTATTGCGCAAAGAAAATACAATTAAATTTGTAATTAATTTAATATTTTTTAGGAAGACGAAGGAACGGGAAATATTTAGAGAGAAAATTATATAAAATAATATAATTATAGGAATCATTTTTTTTTCGTTTATAATATTTTTTTTGGAATTTTCTGTAGTAGGTACGTATTTTATCCCTACTGTAGGGTAAGGGAACTGACCATATACATCTCAAATGTACCGATCTAAATATTTATTTTCTTCACATATAAAATGCAAAATTTAATTAGAAACAAAACTTCAATTTTCATCTTCGAATCCTTGCTTTTGATTTAAGAAAGGTGGACGTTGATCTTTGTACTTGACTCCCGACAATGACTTTAATTTCGCAGCCCTTGAAATATCGAGATAGCAATTTATAATAGAATAATCCAATAAAATTGATTATTTAATTGTTTGAACAATGTGTAATAAAACACATTTAAATTTAATATTCTATGTCATTTAGAAACGATAGGAAAATTTAAAATCTATTATACATAATTCCCAATTTTATTATTTTCGTATTGCGCAAATAACTGCCTAATCATTTTATCTAATAATAACACAAAATAATTAACATCACAAAGACCACTAATTTAGCTATTATACTAAGAAAAATCGATATCTTATACCTATATTATGAAGAGGAAAAGTTTGTTTGGTGGAACGCGTTAATCTCAAGAACTATCGGTTCTAAACGTGTGTGGTTTGATTGTGGACTAGAAATAACTTATTTAACATTTCCTCGTTCTACCATAGGAACAAACAGCGGGGTCCGCCACTTCACACAAATGTCAGAATATACAACTAAATAGAAGGTATGTAAGATATATTAATATTTTTCAATCGAATATAAAAATAACTTTCATAAAAAACATAAAGTAAGATTTGAAACTTATCATGTACCTATTACTAAATTATATTTAGCACTATTGTCTCCTTTATAGCTCCGCCCGCTAAAATGCGCATTTCTTCTAATAACATTATACGTTTAAAAACAATATCTATACATTGAAAAACCGACCAAGTGCGAGTCGGAATCGAATACGTAGAGTTCCGTACCATTATTTATAAGAATGGCTAAAAAGCACATTTGCTGTATGGGAGCCTTAAATACATATTTTATTATTTTCTTTAGTATTTGTTTTACATTTACATCGTATATAAAAGATTGAACTGTCTAACTAATATGGTTCATGACATACAGCCTGGTGAGAGACAGAGTAATGGTTTCCATTTAGCCTTTGGGAACAGAACATTACATACTGAAGTTTTGCAATTTATTCGAACAGATGTAACTTTTTTTATGAATCGATAGAAATAAGACAAACACTTAATGTTAAGGGAAATTTGCCAAAATACCATAGTAGAAACGGCATTAAAATCAGTCCAGCCGTTTAACTTGGCGTAAACAAATGTACAGACAAACCGATAAACAGACAACAATTTTATTAAATAATTGTTTTGGGTTATATTACATTGTTAAATGCGCCCCATAACATTTTTTCCTACATACGAGTATGTTCCGTATACAGATACAGGCCGGTTACGGTTATTATAAGTACCTATAAAAAAATATTTATGTTGATTAAATAATAATCACAATTATTGGAGTTACGTTTCAAATTAGCCGCGAACACGCCGCCGTTTTAATGAATTTCGATACACACATATTTACATATTAAAAAAATTATTATAAAAAATGATAATAGATTTAATTTTAAAAAAAATTAAATAAAAATAAATATAGGCCAATAATAATAATAAATAAAAAATGATAGCTTACCGTTTTCCCGCGTTCCAATTGGCTTCAACAGGAGGGACGACACGTCCAACGTCTAAAAAAGCAGTACGCGATCTCAATCCTCGCCTCTCATCCCTCCTATCCCTCCTATCGCAACCCACCAGCGCGCCTGCGCCGCCCTATGACGTCAATGGCTTCTTTCACTAATACAGGTGTCTGTATTCATAAAAATGCCGCAGAGCGCGTGTACCACCAAACAATGCTTACTGTTGCTGACAAATTACTATTTTATTGTTTAAAATACTTCAGTCCTTCACGTTTTAGTATATTCACGTTTAAAACATTTTGTTGTTTTTGTTGGCTTTGTCATACGTTTCTAGCAAGTTTTTCCATTTGCATCGCGACCTACTTAAGTTTTTTTCTGATAAATTGAACTAGCTTATGGTCTTGTTGTGACGGGTACTTAATTCTAATTTACGCTCCTTTGAATTAATTGAAAGCTTTAAGTGTATATTGTTATATATTTTTTTGTGTTTTACGCTCTATCTTGTACCTAGCAGGCAGAAAATCTAGTGTTACGACACTTCGTTGCCCATTAGGCCATTTCTATTTTCCTTAAGGCATTGCATGAAGAGTGAGTGGCTAAACTCAACACCACGCTTTGCCTCTTTCACCGACAAAAGAATAGGAGATCTACATTATTATAAGGGTTCCGAGTTCTGTATTCATTCAGGATAAAATTCTAGCTCTCAATTTTATTCGACAATCTTCATTTTTTTACGTATAAGCTTTATTCTATTGGTAAGTTGTTATACTTCCAGGTTGTACTGGACTATTTTTTTCTTATCAGCTTTGGAGCCTAGTGGTAAAAATAGCCTACCGAGAGCGTCAATCTCCTACTGTTTTTATTTGTTATTTTTATTTATATATGGGATAAAAACAGTAGCAAATGCCAATCTATCTATCAACGTGCGACGACCTTTTCCGATCAAAATAATAATTTAAAATTGTTCTAAATCTAATTATCAAAATTAATTAAAATATAATTAAGCTCCCAATGAAAAACTACGGACTGAATATTGTTCTCAGTTGTTTACTTCCATACTTATTCCTTTCTTAGATTTTGTTTAGAGATCTACTATGTGGGAAACACCACAATTCTCTTCTCTTATTAATTGTAGGTATCGCTGGAGTCCGATAAACAAACTTGTTATTTGTACCTACTACAATCCTTTTTTTCTTATTAGTAGATAATTATAAAGCTTTATGCTTTATCTCTATATGTAGTGTGTATTTCGTTGTAATGCTACTTCTCCTAGACCGTTAAACCTACAGCTCTGAAATTTTGCAGGAACTTTGTGGACAACACGGTGATCTCCTGTTCCCATATTCCCGATACCACTAATTAAATTTTATTCGCAACCGGTATACAACTTAATTTCTCTAACATCGTACGACTACTAACGTAGTGCTCTTATTTAATATACTTAAAAAAAACTGATGCTAATGTAAATTTGAAATCTATAGCTATTGATGTAAATACATTTTGATATATAGTACGGTCAACGAGTTATGGCCGTAAGTTAGACTGCGCAGATTTGATTTGATTGACGAGTATTCTTACATTTCATTATTTCCTTACCGAGTCAACAATGCGGAAAAGTTCAGAACATCTAACTTGAGAACGGCTACGACTCGTTAACTATACTGTCCAACGTTACCGTACTTAAAAGTTAAAATTTATTCGTCCTACAAATTTTCTCTATAAATACTTTTATTTTCTTTTTTATCTGTTTAATATTAAAATGACAAAAGATCTATTCAGAACGATTATTGAATAATTTTTCTCCATCATCGCCTTGAAAAATAATATCAGTCTTCTGTTAAACTTTAATTTAAAGCGTTAATAAATCATTCAGCTGTATTAAAAATTAAGTTAAAAAACTATACAGTAATGTCAATGTCATAATTGTCAGAATTCAATATTCATAACATCGTAAAAAGGCTTTTTTTTACCTTTCAAATTTAACAAATTTTACCTTAATATTTCAATAAACTACAAAAGTAAAACTAGGCCATAATCTGAAAAAACTAAATACCTGATTTGATAATTTTATTAATTATTCTACAATGCATATCTGAAACGCTTGGCAATGTTATTCAAATAACATTTAGTTAATAGTTTAACACAACTTATCATTAAAGATTTAAAATATTACGTTCTAGTCAATTTAAATATAAATTACAATTTATTTTAGATATTGTATTATGCATGTCACATTAATAAGAACAATTATTTCTGTCGTCAATCCGCATAAAATGGCCATTCGTCAGTCAAGTGATATGACCAAATTTAAAGAAAGTTTAAAAGCTGCGAAGGAAGTAGTAATATTATCTGGTGCCGGCATCAGTGCTGAATCTGGTATACCAACATTTAGAGGTGCAGGTGGAACATGGAGAAAATATCAATCTTCCTCTTTAGCAACACCAGGAGCGTTTCGAGCTAATCCTAGTTTGGTTTGGGAATTTTATCACTATAGACGAGAAGTAGCAACAAAGGTGCAACCTAATGCGGTAATTGTCTCCTTGTAAGAAAAAATCTATATTTTATAGTTTAAGAAGTAAATAATGAATTCCAACTTTATTTTAGGGCCACATAGCAATTGCTAACTATGAAGCTAAATGTGGTAAGGAAAAGAAAATAACAGTAATAACACAAAATGTTGATGGACTTCATGTAAGAGCAGGTACAAAGAACTTACTTGAACTTCATGGTAATTTATTTAAAACTCGGTGCACTAAATGCAAAGAGGTTTTAGTTAACACAGACTCACCTATTTGTGAGGTAAATTTCTTTTTAAGTATTTCATCTCATATATTTTATGTTACATAATTTGAATTTACACAATTCAATATTTTTTAATGAATTTATATGACTGTAACTAGGCTTTGGCAAATCGTGGAGCACCCGATGCAACTGTAATGGAATCAGATATACCAGTGAAGTCTTTGCCTCACTGTAAGAAGTCAAATTGTGGTGGACTCTTGAGGCCCCATATTGTTTGGTTTGGTGAAAATCTGGAGCCTGCTATATTAGAAAGTGCTGGTAAATATAATAATTTAATCATAATTTTTAAAATACATATTTTTATATATATACAACACTACTGTTAACTAAAAGATATTAAAAAAAACTAAATCTATTTCCAATATTTTCAGCTGTGCAATGTCTGTTAGTTACTCAATGTTCATTTGTTGTTCATCAAATTGTTCATTTGAGAAGGATATAATCAAAAGTTCTGCAGCTAAATCAGGGCAGCTGTGACTTGTCAGCTATACCATACTTCTATTTAAATAAATAATCATATATTTCCAGGAGCTGCAATGGAAACTTGTGATGTATGTCTTGTAGTTGGTACATCATCTGTAGTGTACCCAGCAGCCATGTTTGCTCCACAAGCAGCACAGAGAGGTGCAATTGTAGCTGAATTTAATATTGAACCTACACCAGCTACATCAGACTTTCATTTTTATTTTGAAGGCCAATGTGGAACTACATTACCTATAGCTTTGGCAGAATAACTTAGTTCAATACTTTTTTTAGATATAGAACAACACTGACAACTGAGCACTTGTGTTTTTTATGAACAAAGGAAAAAAAGTCATACTTATGAAAAAAATATGCTTAAAATTTATTTAGATTTCATAAGAGTAATTTGTACAAAATAAAAGAATGTAAATATGTAAAAAGGTTAAAAACATTAAATTATTATTATTTACAAGTAGTTTTTTGTTTATGTCTCGCAAAGAACTTGGCAATATTACCAATAGCTGGGCCAAATGTGTAGCTAGAGAGTAGAGATTTCTGAAAAGATATATTCAAGTTATAATAAAAAACCAAGGATCACTCAAATATAACATTGTAAAAAATAAGCTTCTTAATTATTAAATTTGCTTTAATGGCAATGTGGCAGCAATTCATGGTTGCAAGTTTCATACCCACTCCACCAATTAAAGATGTCTGTTCTTTAATCAGGTTAAAAAATAACTAAATTCCACCACACAACAATAGTCTTAAAAATTGATGGTGAATTGAAAAAAATCTTTGTTTATTTAAGAAATGCAAATAGCTGAAGATCAATCTCAGTGGTGTGCCATTGGAGAAGCCTACGTCCATCAGTGGACGACGACAGGCAGTGATGATTTAAGAAAACATATTTGCAAGGGATTTTTTATATAATAGCTTTTACCCACATGGTTAAATGGAAACAAGAGTTATGTATGTAACTCTTGACACACTAAGTTGGACTAATTGTTCATTATAACACAAAAACCAACGATTATACTATCATTATTGTGTTTTATAAGTTACTCAAAGTCAAAGTCAAATAATTTTGCCTTTACAGTAGTGTAGTTCCTAAGATTAATGGGTAAAACCAAATATATTTCTTTAACTTAATATTATATAAAATAACAAATAAACGTAATAAACATAGCCCACCTTTACAAAAGAGGGTAATGCCGAAATAGTTTGAGATCGTGAGTATCTTTCATCCACCAGCAAAACGCATGCAAAATCGTTAGCGTGTCGCACAGCTCGTCCTGAAATTTTAAAGAAAATATATGAATAATCTTATATTTGATTTATTGAAAAGTAAAGTTTAAGCCAAATCAATAAGAGTTATTTATAGCAATTTTGTCAAACAACATTGTTTAAAATTATATAACTTTCTAATTTGTAAACTGATGAAAATAAAATGCTTGGCTTAGTGGACACAGTGCTTGCAGTTTCCAAGGAATGCGGGTCCCAGTTCTGTTATGTTGAATTTTTTATATATTTTCTAAAGTATTTCTAAATTTATTTTACTTACCAATACATTGATTAACTGCCTTCATGCATAAATTTTCACAGTATGTGCTTCCTTCGCCTGGCTTTAATTTGTTCAAATATTTGATTTTTTCTTGTAATTCTAGAGATTTCACATTTGGGTATGGCATACCAATGACTATCACGCAGCGGCCTAATTCGTCGCTGCGAAAAGTCATCATTTATGAATTGTACCTC
Source organism: Heliconius melpomene melpomene (assembly GCA_000313835.2). Taxonomy (NCBI): domain Eukaryota; kingdom Metazoa; phylum Arthropoda; class Insecta; order Lepidoptera; family Nymphalidae; genus Heliconius; species Heliconius melpomene. The sequence continues at coordinate 108,815 of HE669325.1, read as the reverse complement.
CTACATTAGTTATTCATATTGAATGACAAATGAAGATAATATAAGATTTATAGTATGAAAAAAAAAACGTTTAGACATGACTGATCAGTAATTGTATAGGTTCCCTCTGTCTACTTGCAAATAAAAGGAATAGCGGAAAACTTCTTACCAGAGCGAGGAAATAAAAATATTTCAATCTCGTGGAGTAGGAATCGAACCACATTCGTCGTGTTCACACACACACTGCCACGCGCCACAACGGCGTCTATATTTATTTATTTATGACTTAAATAATTATTATCATTAGTTTCTAACATTTTCGTAAAAACATAAAGTAATAAAGTACATAGTATAAAATTTACAAATACCTGAAATTAAGTCCTTCGCTTAATTTACCGCCTACGACACTCAGCAACAGGGCACCAGTCTCCGAACCACTTTTATTTTTTATAGCACCTGCATATTTTTGTAATACCTAAAATAAATATATAATGTATATACACAATATAGTAAATACACTGACATTTTTTTATTTTTTTAACCGACTTCTGTAAGAAAAGGAGGTTATCAATTCGACTGTATTTTTTTTTTTTTTTTTTTTTTTTTATGTTTGTTACCTCATAACTTTTAACTGGGTGGACCGATTTTGATAATTTTTTTTTATTTGAAAGGTATAGCTTCCCGAATGGTCCCATTTTTTTTTGGTCCATGTCTGACAATGGTATCCATGAGAAAATC
>HE669325.1:0-107439 GCA_000313835.2 Heliconius melpomene melpomene | reverse complement strand
ATTTGCATTATGCATGTGCGCGACTAATAGCCGAATAACTCAATGTCGCGCCAACCGATTTTGATGATTCTTTTTTTATTTGAAAGGATACACTTCAAGGATAATTTGGTGTAAAGTTTGGTTAGGTTTCGATTATGGAATCCGGAGAAAATTGAGAAAGTTTGTTTTTTTTGGTCAAAAATTAATTATACTGTAATAGTTACAAGCAAAAACTTTTTAAATTGATGTCAGAAGTGAGATTCCTGATCGTTGCATTTCTTTTCAACCAATCTCAAAAAGGGAGGATGTTCTCATTTTCAACCAACTTCAAAAAAAGGGAGATTCCGAATTCACCCGAATACTTTTTATGTTTGTTCTTGTCAATATACCAAAATGTAACTTTGCACAAAAATAATAGCTAATTAAATGAAGTTTTACATAGAACAATCACAACCACTCGTTGACAACCACTACCACCACCATCACCACTCGTTCAAGAAGCATCATTTTAAGATCTACCCATCACTAAAAATCGTAAAATAAATTAATTTTTAACAAAAACAAAAACCGACTTCTAACAACGAACTAAAAAGTGAAAAATAATTTTACAAAGATTTTATAATTTTGAAGTCGGTGTCAAACTAATGCTACAACACCTTTACTACAATATCTAATTACTAAGCCTGTTTGTTTTACTTGGCACCGACTTCAAAATTATAAATTCTTTATATAATTATTTTTCACTTTTTAGTTCGTTGTTAGAAGTCGGTTTTTGTTTTTGTTAAAAATTAATTTATTAAACAATGTGACTATAAACGCGACAGTTTTGAGTTCGATTCTCGCTCGAGGAAATAAGTATTTGATATTTTAATTTCATCGCCCTATAATATTTCAACGGAAAGTGAACGGAAAACGAAATATCTTAACACTAAGTTCCCTGTGTCAAACCTGATATATGCGAAAAATTAACATTTACGTCTGAAAAATAATATATATTTATGATGAAAAATTTGACTGTAAATATGATGATATTGGTTTAACTATCCCTAGTCGGTGAAATAAAGTATTTTTACTTTGCCACTTCGGTAAGACATGGCGCGGTATTGAGTACCACAACTTAACGAACAATGTATTGAATTGGGGCACAAAGGAGAGAAAGCTCTATGTTGTCACTGGGTTCTATCTTTCCATTTTTTATTTGCTGTATAAAACAAAAATATAGTATGTTTACATTTTTTTAAATGGTATATATGCACATATTAAAGGAAAAAAATAACTTATAAATATCTACCAATACCAATTATTACAAGTTGTAATAATTAGACATAACATTGTTAAAAATACCTAATTATTATTTTAAAAAACATATTAAAACATACTTGATCTACATCAGCCGCAGATTTGGGTTCTCTAAATATCTTTTTCTTTTTGCTTATAATTTCTATTATTTTATTATTACACAAGTGTTCATACAATATTTGTTCATAGGAATATGACGGTAGGAAACAGACAATTCCGTCTGGCACTATGTTAGATATGTTACTCAATATTCGACCAACTTCATTCAACTGAAAAATAAAAAAAAACTTATTTTTTTGTTTTTTAAATGTTATTTCATACTAAGGAAGGGAAACATATTTACATCATAAACAAATAATACGTTCCCTATTTTCTGCAGGATTCTGGATGCATTGTGTGTTTAGTGGCGGAACGCCGCGCTTTGCATCGACATCAGAGCGAAGAAATGGAAATATAAATTTAAATATATATTTCATCTCCCCGTATGGGGATCGAACCCAAAACCAGTCGGATTTACAGTTACACTTTGGGACCCTGCGTCACAACTGGCTTCCACTAAATAAACAGATAAATTTAATAAAGCAAACTTACCAAATCTTTAGAGAAACGGTTTTCGTATGAGAAATTCAAATTAACATTAGTAGGACCTTTTGAAAGACATACACCCAGTACTTTATCAGGGGCGACCACGTGGTCACATTTAACTACATTCACATTTTCCTCGTCCATACTGTTGTTCGTTAGTAACGCTTTAAACTCATTTATTGGTTCCATAGTGCCACCCGCTACTATAACCTGTAAATAAAAATATATTCTTATATTTCTATGGTAATATTTCATATTATTATTAATCAACAATTTACTGGAGTAAGAGTGGCGCAATATCAAAATTTGTGAGGATTGATGTTTTTTCTACTTTCAAGCAAAAACAACGATTTTAACGAATCTTTACAGTAATATAGCTTATACATCAGGATAAAGCATAGTTTTTAAATATGTAAAGATATTGTATAATATAGGTAACAATAAATTTAAGCGGGTGAAGCTGCTTTTGGGCTGCTAATATAATGCTATTAAAAACTTACAGAACGACATTCGCTTACAACTTTTGCGAAATGTTCAGCGGGATTTAATAATAAATATTTAAGTTGTCCATTGTCACCCATTTGTACGAACACTCGACCGTTTGCACTTCGGTCGCAAAGCATTTCTATAAAATCAAGTATTGCGTACAAACCACTGCCTGCTGACGTCTCAGTTGGTATATTAGGCTAAAATTTTCAATAAAAATTTAATATAATCATTAAAAATATTTAAAAAAACGTAAGAAAGTTTCTGTTCCTCCTAAGTTCTGGTTTTCAGGCAAAGCGCGGCGTTGAGTACCGCCACTAAACACACAATGCCTCCAGAACTCTATAGAGAGTGGGGAATGCAGTGTCTTAACACTAGGTTCCTAGGTCTACGTACTGTGTGCGAGATGCAATGTCAAGATGATTTTTTTTTAAATAAATAAAAATATATAATTACAACAAAAAAAATACCTGAGCAATAGGTTTTGTTTCTGTTTTGATAGAGGAATCTTTCAAATCAGTCTTTTTAGAAATAGTGTTTAAGAAATCTTTAAACATTGCTTTCTTATTATCTACCACCTCCACATTCTCTTCAAGGGCTTGATTATTATATCGCATAGAAAATCCATGTAATTTTGGTGCTAATTTAGAGTTTTTACAAAACTGTACTAAAGGATGCAGATGGAGATGGTCTATTTCAGCATTAATAACAAACTCTTCTAATGTAAATACTTTAGATTGTTGCTTTTCATTGCATTGTTTTGGCTTTACTACACCTAGAAAACATTATAATATTTTTTTAGCTTCACACTGTATCCCGCATATAGGAGGGTGATAGATGGAAGTGTTAAAACATTTTATATTTATTCCCCACCTTCTACTCAATTTTAGAGATTTCGAACTCGATGACGATAAATACGTGATATGATATAATATGCATCAATTAAAACAGACTTTTTTTTGTATAAATATGGTAACAAAAATAATTCTATTAAAATTTATTGTTATTAATGTTAATATAATGGTGTAAAAAAATAGTAGTACCTAAAAGTTTTCCAACAACAAACTTAACTTGATTCAATTGTAACAAATTCTTGCTGCTAAGCCGTGATTTATATTTATTTATATAAAATTCCAAAAATGTTTTAACAGATGAAAGCTGCTTTACAGAAACTGGTGCTGAATGAGCATTTTCCAAAGCCGCTGTTAAACCATGAGCCTCATCCAGAATAAGGATATTGTCTTGTAATTTGAGGGAAATTCCTGATCTTGCACCGCTACTTACAATTCCAGCATGGCTTATTAGAACTACCTACAAAGAATATTTTGTTTAAACAAGTACTTGAATATCGTTCAAATATTTTAGAATATTTTTTATGTGTTATTTATACAACAACGAAAGAAAAATATTTAAACTCCTTGCAACTGTCCAAGCACTCTAAGTAACTATCTGTCTGGTCTTGAAATTGTGAAACATGAAATGTTTCTAATATCAGAATGTAGGAAATAAAGTGTTTAAGACTAGGTTCTGCCCTACCCTATCATATATTGAAATACAACATAAGCTGAAAAAAATGATAAGAATTATAGTACAAAATGAATTATGTTTACCTCAGCTTGATCCAATGCCATTCTTGTAGCATAGTATGGACATGCTTTTAAAACTTTACCACATTTCACTAAATCCTCCATATCCATTATATCAACCAATAACCTTTCCTTTAACTTACTTATATTACTTTGATTATAATATGGGCATGATATACATGAATTCTTTTTTGTTCTTTTCAAAACTTTACCCTCATCTCCTATTGAAGTTGCTTTGGTTTTTGATTTTTGTAAATCAAGACATCTGTAAATTTAACATTTCTTAGCTGGCATAGTAAGCATGAATGCATATGGAAAATTGTTATTATTTGTATTTTTTTTATATTTATTTTTTAATAATTCAAATTTTATTATAGACATAATAGAATTTATGCTATAATGACTTTTTTTGATTAATTTAATTTATTGTCTTAACTATATGTAGTGGTGGCTAAATTGATATACACATAAGTTTTCTAAATAGTGCTTAGTACATTTATTAAAATGATGTTACCATTGTGTGTTTTAAAGGAATGATAAAAGAGATGTTATTGTATTTTAAATACTTTTAAAGTCCTTAACTCAACATATATTTTAAAAAGGCTTCAAGTAAAAGGCATAACACTGAATAAAAACAGTAAAATATGGTATAATATAAATGATTAATTAATAATAGATTTATATTACCTTTCATTTATAAGGTTTACATTTTTCAGCTTGTTGACATCTGAATTAATACAGTAATGCTGCCTTGAAGCTAAAGTAACAATCCTAGTATCTTCTTTAAAAACTGTTCTATTAACTTCACCAATGAATTGTGATAGCTGGCTATGGGTTCTACTACTTATATAAACCTGCAATATATGTATTACTATGCTTTAAATTTCCCATTATATTAATGGAGTTACTAATGAAATATGTATCATAATGTTTAATGTGGCACATTGATATTTCTGTACTCTACATGAATAAGTTGATAACTTGACTTGCATACATATTTCATTTAATAGTAATTGGCATTAGAATTGTTTTATTTCTAAGATGAATGAATGACTGAACTCTGTTTAATGCTAAAGCCATTTTTTTTATTTCTTCATAATTCTTTTACGAAAGAGTACATTTATTTTATATCAAAAAAATATACATGCTTATCAAATTATTCATACAAAATATAGGCCTTACCTTTGTGAAATTATCTTCATTGTCATTTAAATTGGGTTCTTCATTATTAGATTCATCATCATCCTCTTCACAGTCACCAACAATCAAATCTTGATCCTCTATAGTCTCCTTATCCCCTAATTTTTCTTTTTCTTCTTTTGCTTTATGTTTTTTATGACTTTCCAATACATAATTTTCTTTTCTATCTAAACTGTTTTTTTGCTTATTAACCCTTTTCTTTAATTCATTCAGTTCTTCTTCTTTATTTTTTATTTTATCCAGCTTTGCTTGCAAAATTAGCAGAGATTGATTTTTTTGTATCTTGATATATTCTTCTTGAAGCCAATCATCATTTTCTAATTAAAGACAAAGAACAATAAATTTAATATTTTAAATAATTATACAACACTCTACTCTTACTCCAATTTATTACCTTTTATAGAAGAAATTTCATTCTTGATCTTGTCTATTTTTATTTTCAAATCCTCTATATTTTTTTGGTTACTATCTTTTAACCATTGAAGTGCACTACAGCAGATGCTTAAAGATTTTCCCTACAATACAAAATTATTATAAATTTAATGGCTTTTTTATTTTTAAATGAAATTATAATACATAAAATAAAATTACCGTTCCAGTAGGACTCTCAAAAATTCCCAATTTCTTGTTTTCAATAGTAAAATATAACTCTTTCATAAATTTTATTTGTATATCGTATGGTTCAAATGGGAAAGGAAATGTTGGTTGCATGTTTAAGTAACAGCTAGTTTACGTTATAACACAAAATTGTACATAAATCGTTTGAAAAAAGCACTGAAACTTTAAAAACTTTGGAACAGATTGAAATTGAAGTTTACTTTTTTTGCCGCAAAAAATATGTAGTATATAGAAATTATAGAATATACAATGTAAGTGTACATGCTATATAGTATGGATAAAAAAATAAAATAAAATTTTTATTGTGCTATATAGCGCAGGGGCACAAAGTGTGATTGTTGTGTGACGCGATTGGTTGTGGGTTCGACGTCCACTCGAGGTAGGTCTGGTTTCCAAGCAAAGCATCGCGTTGAGTTCAGCCTCAACTCAGTTGAGTGCATTTCAGGGACATGTTTCGGGACACCGGGACAAACAAGCGAAAAACTGGCTGGACAGTTCTGTTCAAAACGGGACGTCTGGTCACGCATAACCTACCACCTAACCTACTCTAGCTATGTTTTTAGCGATTGTATGTTTTTTCAGTGGAATCAGTTCATCCGCTATTATATCTCCCTCAGTTCATAATATTCTACAAAATTTATTGCTTCTTATATTTTTCGTGTTTCTCTGCTTATAAATACAGAACACATATACCCAAAGGAATGAATGAATTGACACATGACACTAGAAGTCAGAAGATTATTATGCGCCTGTCATCGCAAAATCAGTACAAAACGACTTGCAAATTGCAATTGCTATTGCAATTTACAAATATTTATTTCTTAATCATTAATTAATGCTGATATTCATTGTGTATTTTGCTGCCTGCAGTTTTAGGAAAACATTGAAATTTTGTTAAAAAATAATATTTACGCTAATTTAGAAGTGAATAGTTATTATATGAAAACATTGAGTCAGCAGACGATATTTTACCGTAACTTATTGATTATTAAGCTTGTAAATAAATTGCCCGAAAAATGTCTCAAAAGTACGTAAGAAATATTAATATATTCACATTGATTTTACGTGTTTAAGTATAAACTTATAGTGTCATTAATTGCAGCATAAAAATTATACCTGGGGCAACTGTATGCGAGGATTGTACTTTGGAAGGAGATATAACTATCGGTGCAGGCACAGTCATTCATCCTCGAGTAACCATTATAGCAGAAGGTGGCCCTATTATAATAGCAGAATATTGTATTATTGAAGAATATTCTACAATAATTCATAAGTAAGACATCTATCTAAATTAAAACACTTCAAATTTACTAAATGTGTCATGTCACAACATTCACAAATAAACATTATTAACAAATTATTGTCATCACATGATGAAATCATCATATCAGCCTTATCTCCCCACTGTTCAACTGTAGGCTTTGATAAGCCAAGGACTGTAATGACTTCCCCTCTGCTCTAGGGAAAGACACTAGTGTTGAGTTTCACCATTTCTCATGTAATGTCCCCCATACAAATGGAGAATGGAGTGTCTTGACTTTAGGTTATCTTTGCCTGTTTCTGTGTGTAGGGTAATACATAAATTAAATTTCAAATTGAATTTATATTATTTTATTACAGAAACAGTAAAGATCAAGAAAATCCACCAAAACCTCTATTTATTGGTGCTCATAATGTGTTTGAAGTGGGCTGTAAATTAGAATCTCCCTTTGGCCACATTGGTGAAAGCAATGTATTTGAGTGTAGATCTTTTGTTGGGATGAATGTCAAAATTGGCAGTGGATGTGTAATTGGTAAGAAATCAATTTTATTATTTTATTAAAAAAACTAGTTAAAATATGGTGGGGAGCTAGTGTATAATTACTTAATGATTGATAGTTATGATTGAATTAAAAAAATAATATAAATATTTAAAAAAATATATATAATTATGAATAGATATGTGGGCTTGTACACTAATCAACAACTGGTACAGAAAAACCCAAAACACAGGCAACCATGATTGACCCTGATTGATTAAAAAATAATAATTCATTCCCCCAAATAGGAATTGAACTCACATCTGTCATATTACTAAATTATATATATATATATAATTAAATATACTTATGAATTTTTAATTATTTATAATTTATTTAATACATACTTCCTTTTCAGGTGCAGATTGTCAATTAACAGTACCTCAGACACTACCTGATAATACAGTTATATGGGGTTCAGAACATCATAATAGAGAAGCATTAGAAAAACAACCATTACAACTACTCCAGTTGGACTTTCTTAGTAAAGTTATGCCTAACTATCATAGACTCCGAAAGCCCAATGTACACAAACGTCAGCCTTCGCGGCAATCACAAGAAATTGCAAAATAAATGCTTATATTACAAAAAAATATATAATATTTATAAATGCACCTTATATTAATTGTATGACATATATACATCAGCACTTTATTTATGCCAATAACTCTTACTCCAACAAATATGGAGGATAGACTTAGGGAGCCTAGTATTAAGACACTCCATCCCCCATTTTTAGCTGAATTCTGAAGTCATTGCATACTTTTGTTTCATTGCTTGTTACAAGCAGTATCACACTACAGGTAAAACTCATGTCTCGCAAACGCACTCTCGTCTATGTTTTCATGCTAGATTAATTGAGTGCAAATTTCTAACGTTTAAACAATTTTTTTTTCATGTATTAGTTTCTAATCACCACCCTTTATAAACCATAATCCATCTTGAAGACAAACAGTCTTTGTATAATTAATATACAATAATACTTCATTATAACCATGTGCATAATTTAAGAATATAGTATTATTTCATTAACTGTAAATAAGATTTTTTATCGTTATTTTTTACAATAAAGCTGTAAAAAAGACATTGTTATTTAAATCTTATACTGGACAATTCTTGGTTCTTATTTTTTTTATATGATAAATGTTCAACTTTTATAGGAATTGATTATTATGAACGAAATATTGTAGAACATGTAGAAATAGATATATATTATGCATATCTGAAAGAGAAGAAACAGGTAAATACTTGCAGCACTCTGCTTAAGGATTCATCTGACTATAAAGCAAAAATGTCTAAGCTAAACTTTGCATTTGTGTGAGTGTTCATATACAGTGAAGGCGTGACTTAGGCCGTCAAGTGCGGATTATTTTAGTTTGGCATAAACCGTTTTACGTTGCTTTTTGACAACCACTTATTGCTCTCATAGCAACGCCACATTCATTTCCACTTCATCTTTTATTTTCGTGTTAGATTAACAAATGATAGTGTCTACTATCACTATTTAAAAAAGTAGACGATCGCTCTTCTGCGTGACAAAAAAACGATTAATTAATTATTAATTCAATTGAAGTTAAATATTTGTCTTCAATTTAAATTTCATAGCGTGACTGTTTATTATTATTTTAGTTCAATGTAATAGAATCGATTTAGTATATTTGGTATCTATATTATTTATCTGTTGAGTTTTTTTATTTTTAGTCTGTGTCATTAATTACTATTACAGATACAGAATACAGATTTGAGATTACTACGAATGTCGGTGTCGTAGAATAGTATGTCGTTAACACTTTATTATTCATAACTATTTGGAAGTTCCATTAAATTTCTTAAAGTGCAGTAATTGTGTAAATATCAAATGTTCTATTGAAATTTCAAAAATTGTGTAAACTCTAAAATAAAAAACCATCTTAAACCTTTCAAGGATTATATTAGAAAAATATATACTTTTAAATATAATTCTTAAAAACCAAATGATTAAAATAAAGCGCGTAGCAAACTTGTTTACGTGTATTTTATGCAATTACCAATGCGGATTAATAACTAAATAGTTGTGAGCTGATGAGATTCATGATCGACGCCATGTTGTTATTTACTCTTTAATTTTTTCCACTGTTTTGTTATGGGTTTTGTGTTTTGAATAAATCAGTGAGTGAGTATGTTGGAAGATGTCCCAATACACGGATGTCGTAGTGACCTTAAAAGTAAACCTCCTGCGCATCAAAGAAATCTTAGTTTGGATTTTAGGTAAGTTTACCATAAGGACAATTGCACTGATATTGTTTATCAATATGACTAATCGGTTACCGCATATTGGCAGCCAAAGCTAAATATTTTGCAAATTAAATACATATTTGAACTGTTACTCTTGAAAACTAATTGATATGTAACTTAATTTTTCTTGTGCTCATGGCCTATAACTAAATAAAAAGTGATTTAATTATTGATCTACTTAATATTTGCCATTCTAAATAAGTGATATTGTTAATTGTATACACCTATTTGATTTTCCAAGGTAAACATGTTATATTTCAAGTTTTACCATTTCTTATCTTATAAATTGGTATAAATATTGACTTATTATCATAAACAACTAATAACACAAAGTATAATGAATATCAAAAGCTTAAAGCAATTTATGTAAGGTATTTAAAAGATATACAAGTACAAGCATGTGGTATGTCTAGGATTTAAGTTTAGCTGAGATACAAGAAATGGATATGGAAGGTTCCATTCCTTAGGCCAATAACAGGATTAACAGTATTTGGTGGCATTGCTGAGACTACGGCAGCATTGTTATTTATGTAGCATTTAGCACATTTTTATCTCTGGCTATGCTGCTAGGAATAAAAGGTGAAGCTAAGAAAATGACTCAATAATAAATATTTTTATTAGAAGAAATTATGCAAAAAAATGACTGATATAATTTTCTTCAGATAGCACTTCAGTACAATGAAGGAAATAACTACAAGTTTTTATTTGAAAAACTTGAAATTGATATTTTTTAAGATAACATGTAACAAACAATACAGAGTATGATGTACCACTTATAATATAGTATTATAGTCATAAATAAGAATCTCTTAGTATAATATACTTGAACTATCCTAATTGATTTAAAGTTTTGTATATAAAAATACTCTGCTGAGATTTTTTTAATTCTAAACCAGCCTGATCTTATTAAAAATCATTAACTTTTTTAAGAAAAGGTTTTTGAAAACACTAATACAGTTTGTTCATGAGACTTATTTACATCAAGATAATGTTATAAAGGTGTTTATTTAGCTTGCTGGTTACCACAATAAATTTGTATTCACTAGAAGTCATATTTTTGGCCCCTGGAGCAAGGGCAATCTTAAGTACCACACAACAGTGCGATGAGCACAGGTAACATCATAACTTGGGTTGAGATGCAACCTCATGATTTCAAATTTGCCTTCATTATAGAGAACGAGGGCAGATCTTATTAAGGTGATGTAAAATAAGAAATGTCTGTTGAAGTAATGAGATGATATTTGTTTTTACAATTGTTTATTGAACTAATAGTTCCTTGGCTCATATTAAAGTTGGGAAACAATTCTTGTTTATTGTCTTTAAAATCGTAATATTATTAGAACACAATAGTAATTCAGATTAGTAAATAAATAAAGATGATAAAGGTGATTTGATCCTTTGAGGTCATCGTCGTCGGCCGTCGTAAACGCAACGTTTATTTTCAGTTCCTCTCAATGGTAACGAGGTAAAGTGCGGCGTTGAGTTCCGCCGCTCAACACGTAATGCCTTGAGAATTAGGCGAAAAGAGGCGAGTGGGAGGAGAGTGTTGTTTAAAACTACCGTTATTGAAATATTGCTAGTATCATAAAGGCCATATATAACCGAAAACGACCATGCCATCATTACTTGAACTTATCTAATTCTATTATTATATTTAGATGTGAGGATGCAGGTAAATATTAACATTGATAGTATGTAGGGCACTCTGCGAGATCAGGTGAATGGACGGGAGTGAAAGTAAAAGTGCCGGCACGCGGCTCCGCGGAAAGCGGTACCCGATTTCCTAGCACTTTGATGTTACATTCTTTACTTAGCACTATAGCTGTATGCTTATACTGTGTGCGAAAATGAGATTATTATATGGCAATAATGTATCGCAAATAAGGTAGTTAAATTGAATATATAAAGATGTTGGACCGATGACGTAAAACCCGAGGAGGAGGAAATTAACGTTGTAACTATGAGTGGTCGAGGCCAGTCGAAACTCGAGGCACAGGGTGTTTGGGTTCGATTCTCGCTCGAGGAAATGAAATAAATATCGCACGGCGTTGAGTTCCGCCACTCAACGCGAAATGCCACCAGATTCGGAAGTGGAAAACGGAAGCGTCTAAATGGCTATAAAGTTGTTTTAACACTAGTTTCCCAGGTTCCCTCTGCCTATTCTGCTTTGTGCGGGATTGCAGCGTAATTATCAAAGCGCGTATTCAATTTTGAATACCTTTATTATGATGAATGAATCTGAATGAATGAATTGATGAATGCGAACTATACCGTATTAAAAAAATCAATATTCAATATAACATTTTTATTTTTCAAAATTGTAGTCAATAATAATGTTTATCACCATTTTACATATTACTGATCAATCAAAAACAATTGACTTTTAAAATAGAATGTAAGTGACCTCTATTAAAGCAATGTGCGGTGGACTGACCAAGGTCTTTTTCATTGTGATTTTATATGCTTAACCATTAGAACATAGCCAGAAATGTTAAAGTAGACCTTGTTAAAGCTCGCCATTTATTATATGTTATGTCATATCTTTATCTGTCGAAGTGCGAAGAATGGAAATACTAGCAAGATACAACAATAAAAAATTGGCTCGTCTATCTATACATATAATAAACTTGTAACTGATCATTGTCGTCAATACATAAGAGTTATATGTTATTTTGGCAAACTTCACGTAACATTTAGTGCTAGTTTCATTCATTATTAAATCTCTCAATTTAAATCAATCTCCATCGTGCCTTCTTCATTCTACGTGACATAGGCGAATTAAACTGTGCTCTACTGGCACGCCTAAAAGCCATAAAATAAACAATCAATCAATCATTATTAAATCGGTTAATAAATAAAAAAAATATGTTAATATAAATAATTGCATGCAATCCATTGAATGGACTTAATTTTCGTTTACAATGATGCATGGATGTTGTTTTTAAAATTATAATGTTATTAGATCACAAATCAAGCCACAAGCTAGTCGCTAGTCTATACATATAATAAGAAATAAAAAATAAAGCTTTAAAAACTTTAACCGGTTATAACGTAAGCCTAAATGTAGCTTTATATATTTTTTATTATTATAATTATTACTAAAACCTCATCTACATTGAAATAATCGCTACCAGAAAGATGAAATAAACATTTTTTTTTATTTCGCTCACTTCTAAAGACAATGAATGTTGATTGGCGGAAACGCCGTGTCAGCTGTAATGGACTGGGGAAATAAAAATAATTATATATCATAAAAAATATGTGTACAATCAGACATTTCACGTTCAGTTCCTTGTGACTCCAGTTCTTGTCTGGACAAGAACAAAAGTTAAAGATTCAAATTTCTTACTTTATAAAACAATATTGTATTTTTTTTATATTAATAAATGATACGTTGGTTGGAAGACAAAAGGCTATAATTAATTCGTACAGAAAACATAATGTTCATTAAAATATGTTTATAATTTTATAAAATTCTGAATTTTATATTTCAAATATGTATTCGTTTTTATTAACTGTGGTTTTTATTAAAAGTTTCTTAACAATGAATACTTTAAAATATGTGAGTAGTATTGGATATAAGTAAACTGGTGAATGTAAATATTTGTCCTTGTTTTAAAGCCATTCAAAAAATTTAACATTTAAGAAATATTTTTATTTATTAGTTTATTATAATAATTTAAGTTGAGCAGATGAAATTTATGTTTATTTACTCAGATTAATAAAAACTGTAAAATTAGTATCGTTTTCTGGTTAACCCACAAATCCATAGCATTTAATCGTAAGCTTTGCTTTTGTCTAACATACCTAATCTATACTTAATATAATAAAGCGGAAGAGTTTGTTTGTTTGTTTGTTTGAACGCTAAGATCTCTGGATCTACTGGATCGATTTACTTTGTTTTTGTTTTGTATGAAAGCTGCATTCTTCAGAAGTGCTATAGGCTATATAATATTACATTACACATATATACTAATAAATTAAAATACTTTCTAATTTGACATGCAATTTATTCTGCCATGTTAATAACAACCGTCGTCGCTACGCGACCGCGTTCGTTACCGCGTCATTTTAATATTCATCCTTATGAAAATAAATATAATAGTCACTTTTAGCATTTCATCTAGATTGAAATTATATTTCTATAGAAATTATATTCTTATGTTTCAAGCAGGCGTAGCCGCGTCCGGGTCCGCTAGTTACAGTACAAAGTCGAGTGTTAATATCTATCTTAATATCTGTTATTGAAAAAGTACCAACCAAGTCGTTGCCTAGATTGCGTGATTATTTTTTATTTTTATGCATGTCCAAAAATGATAATATAATTACATATATTATACTAACTAATAAGCCAGTCATTTTTATCATAAATTTATAACAACAGCTACGTTAATCTGCCATTATAACACCAGATTAAAAACTTAACACTTTATTCAATACTAGGGCCCGCTCTCGGCTTGACATGTGATTGATTAATTTTAAAGACAATATACATAATAATACATTAAAAACTAAAGATTCAGTGCATTCGTTAAAACACTTGTCTTTATAGAAAGATTGTCCCGTGCATTTTTTTTTATGAACGGATTTAAATAAAACGTAACACTATAAATGTAAGTGAAGCTTGCCAAAATAGAATTGTGAAAATTGCATTTAAATCGGTTCAGCCGTTTCTTATTCTATTAGCATGCACAAACACACAGACCAATAGTGATAATAATGGTATCATTATCATTTGTCTCAGTTATTATTTAACAGAGCCTAACGTTATATTTGCGAGTATTGTTTCGTTACGCATGATATCATATTTTTTTTGCATTGTCTAAACAGGAAGATAATTAATTGCTGTAAAAGGAAGTCAACTTTTTGGTCAATAGAAACTATTGTTAAGCGATGTTTCATCTATCCGTCATTGAAAACATAAAATGGAAGCTACTTTAGTTAAATTAAGTTGAATACTAATAAATTAGAATATTAGACATCCTATAGATTTAAAGAACTTTTTTTCTCTTATAATGTTTTAAATTACTTTTGCACGTGGATTTTAAGCAATATGGCCTTCTGCTATAAAAGTATTGTTTAAATGCTTTACGCGTTACGCAAACCCATTGTGGCGTTCAGTGTATGCTTGCTTTTATTTAGGTTTTATCTTGCATTTATTGCCTATTTTAGAGTCCATTCCAATCTTTATTTTTTATTTTCATTTACATCATTTTTATACAGCAATAGTAAGAAAGTTAAAAAATATATAATTACGTGAATTGTATATTTTTTTTAAATTAACACGTGAGAATTGATGTCCACAACTTAATACGTATAAAAATATAAGTAGTTAAAAAAATATACTTTTCTTTATTTAAATAAAAGAATATAATTTATGAAAGATTCTTATATTGTTGAAGCTCAGCACACTAAATGTGTTTTTCTTTATAAATGAAGAAAAAAAAACATTACGTATATACCGTATTTACTTAAGTGTTTCGTCAGTCTAAGGTGATACATTTCAAGAGACTATTTCGATCGTGGAGTTATCGAAATTCTTTATTCAAATTGGACTATTTATTGTGTCTTAAATAGACACTTTGATTTTCTCCTATAGACCCCCAGAATTTGGCGAAAGTGGGGAACGAAGTGTCTTAACACTGATCTCCCTCAGCCTGTCCTGCTACATGCGAGAAGCGATATGAAGCTGAAAGGAGAAATTATGATCTAATCCTAAATGACGCGTACAGAAATCAAAAGTCAATTTTTAGAACTGACTCATATATTTCCTTAGAAATATAAATTGTGTGTAGGTAGGGGGCAAAGGATGGATGGTCCAGTTTTGAAATGTAATTCAACACATTGTGTAGGTTTGTATCACCAGCACCTACACATCTGTCGCTTACGCAGCGTTCCGCAGCACGACAGATGGCCAATCAGCTTGGCGGTAACAAGCAGCTGCGTTACACTAGTTCTTACCTGATGTTTTTTTTTATCAGATTTTCTTAGGACTAGTGCAAAATGTGTCTCTTAAATTCATTTTGGGTCGTCGTAGCGCAGAAATACCCGCATTTCCCACTCGGCGAAATGAATTATTATTTATATTTAAGAATATTTTCGTTTCCTTACTCTGATAACAAAACAAAGCAAAATTGGGGAACGGGGTGTCTTATCATTAGGTTCCCTTTGCTTACCATTCTATGTGCGAGATACAACGTCAAGCTAAAACAAATTGTTTTATGGAGTATTAAATATTTAAAGATTCGATTTCGTTATATATCGAGAACCTAGTTATTATTTTGTTTATATGGATATAGTACCTATAATATTAAGAACACTCATCGAGTTTATTACCCTTCAGGTTAACGTACTTCTATCACGAAATATTATATTAGTTTGAAAAGAAATAAAATCCATTTATAGTCGAAATTGTAATGAAAACAGCACTCTGATAAATATATGATATCCTTTTAACTAGGTATATCATTTGCTGACATATAAATAAATTATTATCGGTATTCTACTTTTAAGCTATTATTTGGAACATTTACTAATGGCTTCTGGATTTAAACAAAAAATAAGACATCGAACCAATAACCACTTAAGCGTCGCGCTATATCCGGCATATAAAAGAGTAGGTAGATGGAACCTTGAAAATGTACGGTTAAAACTCCATTCGCATAAATACACTTTCGTTCCCCACTTTTAGCCGATTTTTTGAGGCCTGACATGTAGAATGGCGGAACTGAAGCCTGGGCTTTTTTTTTTTTTGCCTGGGCGCCAGAGCGAAGAAATGAAAATATTAATAAATATTAATTTATTACATACAATGGGAATAAAACGTAATAGGTTGCATGTTTTTCAATATAATATATTATTCTCTATATAATTTGTATGATAGTGTGGCAAGAGCAGTGTCAATGAAGCCGTACAATATAGGGTACCGTTAACAAGTCGAATGAGCTTAGCATAATATATTAGATTACTTGCCCGCATGCCGACTTTGAACATTACCAATAAGTAAACGATTTTATTGTCAGCTAAAATAATTTGTTTTAATAGACGACCAAAGTAATAGAGCCTTTCAAATCGATGCGTTTGTCCATTCGTTTGTTTTGCTATAAGGCTGTAAGTGATTGTAAAAGCCGTCATAATATTTAGGATGATTATAGTCACAGGAAAAGTAAGAAATAAGAATTTAGTAATAAAAGTGAAATGACAAAAAAACTGATATAAATATTAACTCAGGCCCGTATTTATAAATCGTTCTGAAGTTCGTTTTCATTCATATAAATAATTTATGAAAACAACACCTCGAGATCTATCTCGGGTTTGGGTGATTTATTTAAAGTTATATTGATTTATTTAAAGTTATTTTGTGTCGACACCAAATAATCAATGAAAGAAGATCATTAAGTTATCTAAAGTTGAAAGAAATGACTAAATTAAATTAACAATGCAACGCAAATACTCCATAGACATTAAAATTCCTAAAATTGCATGCATTGCGACGTCGTTGCTGTCTTTATTATTGCAGTTTTTGACGGTTCATTATTTTTATTAAAAAGTGTATATCGATATGAAATCAGTATTTAATAAAAAATATTTTTTTAAAATAAATACAATATACGTTACGTATCGCTTATTCAGAAATTCTGTAGCAAATCTGTATCAACACAACCATCGCTTGCTATAGTGATAGTATGTAGTAAATCCTACGCATGTGCCTACTTACGCAATTGTAGTGATATGCAAGAACGAAAGAAACAAAATCTTACGAAAATTTACGGTCTAGAAGCGTTCGAGAGTAATCTTTCACAATGTTTTTATTGTTTTATTAGACATAGACAGTTATTTTGTAGATTTATGATATTATAATAATATTGTAGTTTATTAATATTGTAATAATAAGTAGGTATCTGTTGCACGCATATAAAATGTATAATCCATTGAAAAGGGTACGGTTAACAATACGTTTTCTTAAAAACATTATATTTGTAATTCAAAATATTGGAAATAAGCAGTTACTATTAACTTGTTTCGTAAACTATTTTTTAATAATATATTAGTTTGAAGAGGAGGCCGCCGTGAGGTCCAGCGGCACAAGGGTGTGACTGTAACGCGATGGTTGTGGATTCGATCCCCAGTTGAGGAAATGAAATATTAATTTAGGTAAATATATATTTTCATTTCTTCGCTCTGGTGTCGAGGCAAAGAGCGCAGTTGAGTTCCGCCCCTCAATACGTAATGTCTCCAGAACTCGGTGGAAAGTGGGGAACGAAGAGTCTTAACAGTAGGGTTCCCTTTGCCTACCCTGCTGTTACTTTTCATTTATACATATATGTATTTTATTTCAAAAGGAATATACATTTTATAAAATATTTAAGTTAATTTTAACACATATTATAATATGTCGATAGCATAATATGCTAATACATTTGTACTAACAAATATGCGCGCTATATATGTGGATATGAATTATGATGGATAAGACAGCGCTAAAAATTATTAAGTTCATTTGAATCCAACTCACGTAATGAATAAATGGATAAGGAATGTTAATTTATGAATTGAGTCCTGTCTTTAATTCTTCCTGTAGTATTAATAAAGTAATGGACAGAATTACTAAATAAATAAATACTAATCCTTTAACATTACACAACGACATCACTTCTTATCTTTTTATTTTTTTATACACATAGTATATTAAATAATATATATCTAAATCTTTGTGAAGTACAGACTTCGTATTATATATTGTTATATTTAAATTATGTGTAATAATAAATGGTAAAACCATCACTACATCAAGGAATATTCTGCTCCGTTTGATATTATCAATAACTAGTATATTTATTGTATTATATCTATTTTATCCATTAACAAATAATATGTTGCAATTATTTCATTCTTTATAACATAAAAAAAGTGGACTAGTAAAATTGCAAGGAACTTTGCTTACAACTTCGCCAATTATCAAGTCGCGTTCCAGCTGCGTAATCGAGGTGATCCTTATTGGACTGGTATGCGATGGCCGATGCGTTGGGCTGGCGGTTGCGTAAAATAGTTTACCGAGCAGTCACGTCGCCGACGGACGTGCGGCCGCTATTCGCGATGTTTGACGTTTGTGATTGCGCGAAGTGATATGAAACCTTCTGGTGTGACAGCTTAGTATAAAATATTTAAAAAGACTCGTGGAATTGATTAATTATAAAATGATAAATCTTTTAGTATATAGTTTAGTGGGTGTTGTGATCTCGCATACTTATACTTTGTGTTAGATAAAAAATTGACAAATGGTTAGGAAAATTATAGTTGTTGGAATACGTCATTACGAAGATCCGTTCGACGTATACGTTAAAAAGTAATTTCTTTACAGTAATTGTAGTGTTTATAATGTATTTAATAATTTTTAATATAAGAATATTCCTGTATCGTTTCTATTTCTTTGTCCAGACATGTGACGGGCACAAGTGGGCCGCCGGCAGGATGCGGCCATCAAAGAAACAGATCTTTGGACTCTGTTCTTCAACGAATTCCAGAGGACATGACACCGACGTCACCAGACGGAGCACCGCTTCGCATATCTTGCGAAGCGCCCGCGCCGAGGCTCGCTCTACCACCTGAAATTCCGGCCGGGTCTGACGATTCAGGCATTCATACTCCCCCAGATGGAAATGACGAAGATCGACCACAACCACCCGCCGCTGCAAGATCAAGAGAAAGTCTTGATTCGGGAAATCCAGAGGAAACAGAAAAACCTCCCGATCCACCGGATTCGACCCCAGAACCTTCTTCTTCTGATTCTTGTAGTACTGCAGTTCCTTCTGAAGCGGCGAAAAACAAAGACTTTCTATTACGGCTGTTTGAAAGTAAACTATTTGACATGAGTATGGCGATTTCATATCTTTTTAACTCTAAGGAACCCGGTGTGCAAACCTACCTAGCCAACAAACTGTTCTCATTCCCACACGACGACGTAGATTTTTATCTTCCACAATTAGCGACAATGTATATAGAGATGGGAGATGTCGCGGACGTTTTACGGCCGTATTTAGTGTATAGATGTAAACAAAGTGCAGAATTTTCGCTCCGACTTGCCTGGTTGCTGACTGCGTTCTGTGGCGACGTCAAACGATCAAGAGCTACTAAGTTACGAGATTCTATTCTCGCTGAGGAGATCAGGCCTGCAGCACGAAGAGGTCACCACAGGTCACAATCAGATGCTTCTGCTTTAAGGCTGACCACTCCCTCGGGAAGGCATTTAGGAGACCTGGCATCGGGTCGAGCCTTTGATAATGGGTGTTTATGCGGTGAACAGTGTTCTTGCGGAGCACCACGACTAGCACCACAAACACAGGTAAGAATTTTATGGCTAATTGTTAAAAATTGTCTTAGTCTAAATGTAAGACTGTATTACAAAATGTATGCATTTTATGACTTGTCCAATTTAAAAAAGTCATATTTTTTAAATATTTTTCTCAATATTCATGTCTTAATGCGCTTACATGAACACGCTCTGGTCTTTAATAAATTGTGTGTTCTAAAAATTTAGTATCAATTAACTTGGTTATTAGTAGTAGTCAGATGTAAAGGTTAAATGCAAACCGTTTCCTTTTCCTCTTGCGTTAACTTAAAACTATATAAATATCCTCTTTTATTACATTGTAGGTAGCAAGGTTACATTCAAAGGTTCCTTTCTTAAGTAAAAAAATATGGTATCGTAATTTTTAATAGTCGAAGCGAAGCGTCTTAACATCTTTATTGACTGTTTTTTCACACTAAGGAAAGAAATATATTTTGGAAAACGTACAAAATTTGAATGGACGGTATCGAAGAGCGCGGGTTCAAATCCCGCTAGGTTAAAATTTGTATATGTCTTCGAAATTAAGCTTGCTCATTTCTTCTTCTTAACATAAATTCTACAAAAAAGTTGATAATTTAGTCAGTTCAGTTTATAATTCAAATTAAATTAGTTTTATTCATTTAGACTTTTTCTTACAAAAACTTCATTCGTCCATAAAGTTAGTCTGTGAGGAAGTAGGAAAATAAAACATGTTATTTTAATGCAAAATATAAAACCACTAATGTGAATGTAGCTTGTTACTCGTGAACGCAAAGACGTAGTTGAAATTCCAAGCCAACATTACATTATATACTAATGAAATGTATACCTGTTAGATTATTACATTTAAACACCTAACAACGGGTGGATCTAGAAATATTTTCCAGGGGGGCCTGGACTTTAGCTTTGCACAGATATGTTCGCTTAAATGTTGTTTTTTTTAACTTTCGGGGAAATTTTTCGTTGCAAATTTTTTTGGGGTGGGCACGGCCCCCCTCTTCACGCCCATATAACTACCGCAAAAAAATCTAAAGATCTTGTTTATTTTACCTCAAAATTATATGTAAATATTGTATGTTATGTGTAAGTTGCGACGACGAACACGGTTAAGACGTTACCGTAGATGTGATGTCTCTTTCGAATTTCTGCTTTCTATATTTGACGCTTACATAGCTCTTTGAATATTCAAACACGTTCTTCGACTTTTCTTTATATGGGCATTATATATTTAGAGTCATTCTGACCGCAGTAAAGTCTTACGTCTATACTGTTACATATTTGCTAATATTGAAAACAGCTTCCGTACTTGTTGTGCATTGTGATTTGTGGTTAATTAAATACATGCGTCACAAGTTCTTAGTTATCTCCAAACTATTAATAAAATGTATTGTAGTACATTTATATATGTAGTTCATTGTATTACGTCATACACAACAAGGCGCCATATAAATAAGACTAAACTTAATAGAATAGATACCAGTTATAGAGTAAGAATAGAATAAACTTAATATTCACATGAATTTATAAAGGAAATCATTGTGTGTTTGAGAATGATTCTGACAAATAAAATAGAAATCACGTTAAACAAATCTTTAAGATATGTAAACAGGTTGTAATTAAATCAATACATTTGCAGTTTCTCACGTCGCTCACGAATATTGGCCGTCGTTTGGCCGGTGTGGCGGATAAAGAGCGGCGGAATGGTCGCCTCAGGGCCGAGCTCGCCACGTTAGACCTGAACCTGCCCGCTCGTGTGTGGCTACCGCTGCATCAGAAACCTCACTATGTCCTCAGGATACCCCCTCATGCTGCAGCCGTCCTCAATAGTAAAGATAAGGTTTGTCACTTCGTTGATAGGCATGATGATAGATTTTGTGAAATATACTATTAATGCTACTGCAAAAAATAAAGATTCAGTGCTTAAGAAAATAATGTTAATTTATAAAATTCAAAATTTTACCAACACGCGTTAAGGTGTCATGGCGTCGCTTGTGACGTCAAGTCTGAGTAATATGTCAATACCATTTATACTATGGCATTATACTATACAAAATGTCAATTCGTTGGCTTGCCGCATTTTGTAATTTTAAATTTTCTAAATAACCACCAATTAAAATTATGATTTTATATTTTTTTTTCGTGTACATATATTTAACGTGTATTTACCCACTTGGAAGTATTTTATGTAATATCTTGTTTTTGTGTAATACACAAGCATCACTTGTATCGCCTGAAATGTAACGCCTGACCTGCGGGTAAATTAGTGTGTCAACAAAATTACCTTTCCTATAACCGTGTCAAGTCGCTTGGTACTATTATTTATTAATATTATAGTATACTAAAGAATTGGTCTAGTATTCCATTCCATTTTTTGGTAATTTTGATATTAGTAGATACATTTATGTGTTAAAAGTAATACTACATTTAGTTACATTTATAATATTATTTCTTTTTTTTTTATTTTAAATTATATAAGTATGACAAAAAATGTACTTTAATATTCAATTTGTAGTAGTATAAAATTATGTTAGGTACGTTATAAGGATTTGTAAGCCAAGGCTTACTTCAAATAAAAAATTAATGAATAGAATTCTAATGCATACCTGTTACTTACATACATAAACGTAAAATATAAATGTAACGTATATTTACTAATCTATTCAAAGAAAAACTAAGTATTTTAAATGCTGTAGAAACCACAATCTTATATGTAGTATAAAAATATCGAATTGGTTCGATTCCCACTCGCGGGATATTTTCATTTCTTTCCTCTCATAACAAGCCAAAAGATGGCGTTTAGTTTAAAACCAAATGAAACCATAACCATCACATTATTACTCGTTTTAATCCTAGGCTCCATACATTATGTATGTGGAAGTGCTGGAGACGGAGGGGCACGAGCCCCTACCGCCTCGTCTCTTGCCCCCCGCGCCGCCCGCGCCGCACTCTCCGCCCATCAGACACACGAAGAGTGAAGAGAATCTCGTACCAGAGTGGCCGGCGCTGTCGCTATACTCTGCTTTGGATGATGCAGATGCAGGTGACTGCTGGAGTCATGATGATGAAGACCTCAGTACCCAATATACGCCTAAACCACCCGCCCCGGACAGCTTATCGCAGGTGAGTTATAAATTATAAGTTTACTAAGATTTAGGATTTTTTTGGAGGATCTGATGATACCCTTTTAATCTGGTGATTTTGCTATGAAATGGCAATTGCAAATAATAAATATAATTATAAGATATCAGGAAAATATTTAAGATAAGATTCTTATGTGTTAAAGAACAGTATATCAATTTCTAATTTATATACCTTTTCCTAGACGCAAAAACAATGTAAACAAAACCATCATAGTAAAATTCAGCAGTAGTAGTAGATTGTAATTATGCTTAAGCTTTCTCACTCGAATCAGTCATGAGTGAAAGTGCGATACTGCTTAGAATCTTACATTTCGTTATGTCTGAACAAAAACATTGAATATTTTGACGAGACATCGCTATTAGTTACTGTGACGGAAGTCAATGACTTTTACATTATGTGATACGGTGAACTAATTTAACCACGGTATACTCCGCTATATTAAGAAGAAAATGAAAGTAAGAGAAACTCGATTAAAATGCAAATTATAAATATTAAATTTATAAAACGTTGCTTTGCATTAATTGTATTGTTTTTACTTATAGTACCTTATTAAAATTTTAGGATACCTAAACATATCTTAGAAAGAATATAATTATAATGTTTACTTAATTGAGTTATAATATCTCATAAATATGAGTGTTTTGAAATAAGCATTTCATTATTAACTAGCATATCTATACTAAAAATTATAAAGCAGCAGCTGAAGAGTTTTTTTGGTTGAACGCCTTTACCTCAGGAATCGTTAATAATTTGTGCGACTATTGTTGACACAGGTGTCGGCGCTGTCCGCGCTGTCGGTGGCGTCGGCGCAGTCGACGTCGTCATGTGGCTCCCGCGAGTCGGTGGCGGTGGGCGCGGGAGAGGTCCGGCGCCGGCTGGCCGACGCGACGGCAGCGCCGCCCCCCAACGCCTTTAAGCACGACCCCGCCGACCCCTCTGCGCTTGCGCTCAAGGTTTTTGTTTGTTTTTACTTGTGTTTTTTTTTCAGTTTTACTTTATATTCCCCTAATATATGCAGTTTATATAAAATAATACTATGGAATACCTAATATTTACAAGTGTAATGTTGGGATATGCTTGGCTCGTTAACTTGTTGTAAATATGTGTCTTATTGATATGTACTTTTAAAAATACATTAATCTTAGATACAAAAATTTTTGATAGCCTTATATTTGAATTGAATGAGCGGATCAGTTCTATTAAACTGATTATACATATTTGTATATCTAAATGTCCCCATTATGTAGAGATTCCTCGATGTATTATTTGTCCTTAAAAATAGAGCAGCTTAATTATAGTTATCAACATTACTCATCTTAAACTAATCCTATCATTCATTTACTCAGTGACTGGCGACGTATTACACGTAATTAAAACTGCAGACTTATTGTACTCGTATCGTATAGTTATTATAAATGGATAACAACCTTGTAAATAGAGCGAGACGAATTGCAATATGAAACTTGTGTTACTTGTACTTAAGTTTCTTCTTAATTAATTTCTTAATTATGATTAAAGTACCAGTAGTAGCAACCATTGTAGAACAGTGTGTGAATGTAAATGCGATGGTGATGCGTCGGTTCTTAAACAATGGAAAATAAAAAAATATTTACTATTTTGTGGTAGGGCTGAACACGGCGTTAAGTTCCGCACTCAACACAGAAATCGAGCGATATATAAAGAAGAAACAATACTCCATAAAGAATTTTTAGCTACTTTATAACTTTTTTAAATAAAAACTCGACCGTGACAACTGGTTCTCACGAAGGATGATAACCTCGTTATAAACAATAGAAACACGATACAAACTGAAAAAAAACTAGACATAGATAATTTTCTCAGCAGCTTTTCCTATTCGAAACTACATTTTCAAGATGAAATTAAACAGAAATATGAAGTTATATTTAAATAATTAAAATATATAAAATATTTATCTGTTTTAAAAAGTTACATACAAATTAATGTTATTAGATTTTAAGTTTCCTTTTTTTCTCCGTACTACAATGTTTCGGTAGTTTCATTCAGTTGACCCCTATATATTCTAATGGTAACAGTAAACATTTCAATTGAAGTATACTTAATTGACAATTTATCAAAGGTATTTCTAATTTTAGTATATAAATAATAAACAAGAAATCATAATTTATCAAATACTAATACATTTTACAGGCAATCAATTACAAGACAGTATTAGACAGATTATAATTTTGACATAATTAAAAAAATCGTACCTATCGATCTTAAACTGTCTATTATTATAATTGTAATTTTAATAATGTACGATATGTTTATAAATGTGAAGTTTGAGATATCAATTAATATTTGTAGGTATAGTATCACAAATCGATACTCGGACTTCAGGGGAAACCACAGTCCACCAAGTGTTAGTCACGCATCATTTGTAAGGGAAGGGCGGGCCGACATGCGATGGGTCCATTTAATGCATACATGTAATATGTCTATATTGGATTAGGTGGATTGTATTAGTCTACGTATTTTTACTGGGGAATGAGAACAACCGATATTTTAGTAATTTTAGGTATTGCTGTTATTGGATTTTATGGTATTTTTTATGTATTATTAAAGTAAAAAAAAAGGGTTAAAATGTAGCTAAAGCAGATACTGTTTGATATTTTCTTAACGGATTAAATTATTTTGTTTAATCACATTAAATATTAGGTTCTCTTTGACCTTTGTGTGGTTAGGCATTGTCTGTTGTAAGAGAACACCTACGTCCATTTTCTTTCTGAATACTTTTTTAAACGTTTACTTGTCAGAGCTTAGGTGTCTTTATATATGGTCATACAAAAAATAAAATAACGGTGCATGTGACATTGAATACTATACTAAAGAGACTGGTGTAGGAGTAACTGAGGTCATATTAATCGCGATTTTAGGTATGGCATTGCATTTAATGTTTACAAATGTGTTACTTATGTACGTACGACTAAGGACAAATATTGTATGTAATAAGTCATATAGCTATTTAATAATTAACGTTTGAGAGGAGGAAATCTAGTATGAAATTATTTTTTCCCTTTAGTGACTTCCTTCCTCTTAATATAATGATAATTTTTATCTTATTATTTTATGTAATCAATAATGCAAATAAATAATTAGTTAGAAGATAACTGATAAGTTCCTTACAATCAAAGTTAATGTTGTCACCTTCTTAAGTAGTTATTAACAAATCTAAATGAATAACTACAATTTTTTTTTCTTGTTTGCAGGAGTCGTGGGAGAGCAAGCTGGCTCGCATGCGGTCGTCGTCGCCGTACGGCGCGCTGGCGGGCTGGCGCCTGCTGGGGTGCATCGTGAAGGTGGGCGACGACCTCCGCCAGGAGATGCTCGCCGCGCAGCTCCTGCGCCGCCTGCGCGCCGTGTGGCGCACCGAGCGCGTCCCGCTGCGTCTGCGCCCCTACGAGATACTGTGTCTGGATAGGGAGAGCGGACTCATACAGCCAGTAAGCGCGGTTTATACTTATATTGTAGCGGGGGAATTGAAATAATTTATTCTCTGAAAGGGAATTGAACCCGCGACTATAGCGTTTACAGTCAGACGTTGTGCTGAATGCTGATGATAAATCAGATGTTGTCATGGCGCAGCGATGTAGTCGGGTGATTTGTTTGAATAATAGAAAAGTATAGTGTAACTGTACACAAATAATATCCTAATTGATTTGCTTTGTATAATTATTATAAAATTTGTATAATCCTAATATTTAATTAGAAGACAAGTAGACGAAGTAACCTTAAGTTGCTTTGTTGCTTATCTTATCAGTATATTACATGCTTCGTAAAAAAATATTAAGATTATTTACCGAACTCAGAGTAGGACATCATTTAATTACGCTTATAATCTCGATGACTCTGACTTTTTGTTTTTTAATATTCATTAAATATTGATGTATTTGAAAATAAAATAAATGTCTCTAGATGGAGCTTTACTTTTAGACACAATTTCAATAATGAGTATATTGTACTCATATCACGTGCGTAAATATTACGAGAAATGTGACGCATTAGCCAATATTTAAACACCTTTACTTGTCATATATGCTCTTAATCTTGCTTTTTCATTATTTTTACTTTTAATCACCAATAACTACTTACATCCTCTAAATTGATC
Source organism: Heliconius melpomene melpomene (assembly GCA_000313835.2). NCBI lineage: Eukaryota > Metazoa > Arthropoda > Insecta > Lepidoptera > Nymphalidae > Heliconius > Heliconius melpomene. Next base: position 80,016 of record HE669325.1, on the reverse strand, counting down.
TTTTCATATTGCTTAAATACAATTTAGATATATATTTAAAGATTGTATAATGAAATTAATGATGTCATGATAATATAATGGACAAGGTCGTCCTTCTTTGATAACACCTTTCTATATAAAAAAAATATTTAAAGTATATTTTAAGTGAGCACTTTAAATTTTAAATTAATTTACAAGAATTTTAATTAAAATAATAAATTAATTTTTATTAATTTCATTTAGATTTACTGCTAATCTCATATGGTTTCAAGTGATTGAACATAGTTTGATGAGACTGACAAGTTAAAATTATTCAAATATATATAAAAATGTATTAAATTATTATATAAACGAGATGTTCAAGGATAATCAGTTAAATAGTTTTACTTACTTACGTAATAACTTAATGGATAACAGGTTATTTGTAACTGAATAGAAAAATATGAATAGATGTTTTTATTGTTTTGTAATTACTACATAATAGGTTTATTACATATTAATAAGTAAATAAAAGAAGCGTCTATCTGATTTAGACATAATATAACAAGTAAACATTGCTTCATTATATTTAGATAAGTGTTATCATTAGACATATGAAATAATAGAATTTATTTAGGCTTATATTAAAGGAAATTTATTGAAGCAGCTTGGAAGGAATAAGTTAATGAAACTAGATAATAGTTATATATTATATAAATGAGAATTTATTATTTTAGTATATAACCAATGACCCTATATCAAGTTGAGAGAGAAAGAGATAGCTATCCATGGTACTAAAAATAAATATTTTTTTAACATAAATAGGTATTAAACTCGGTATCGCTGCATCAAATAAAGAAGCAGTCGGGTAAATCCCTGCGGGCGTGGCTCGAGCTGGAGCACGGGCCGCCCAACAGCGAGGGCTTCCTGCGCGCGCAGAAGAACTTCGTGGAGAGCGCCGCCGCCTACGCGCTCACCAGCTACTTGTTGCAACTGAAAGACAGGTATGCTTGTTTTTACCAAAATAAAACGAAGTATCAGACAAACACAATATTCGAAAAAAAGTAGCTAAATATAGCAAAAGTATGTTGTACCAATTCGCCACGATAGCCTTAATGTTATATTAAAATATGAATTGGACATTACATTTTTTTATTCCCCCAATGGAAATCGAACCCACGTATTGTTCAATATTTTATAAAGTTTGATTTTATTAATACATCATTTAAAAAATATCGTAAAAATCTTAATAGAATAGAGAGCATTTGTTGGTTATAGTTTAGGTATTAATTCTTGTAAAATATGCTAAATCCTACATACGTGATTTTATTACTATCTAAATGTACGTGCTGTTATATTATGTATGTTATCTTATGTTTTATTTTTAATATTTACGCATGTAACAATTTCACATTTATACCACATATCCGGATATCAAAAGAAATATAATGTTGATTGCGTTCTTTGTCAATACAATTAAAATACTGTTGATTTTATTAAAATCAAACAAAGTATCTCAGTTTGATACAGTATGACTGAGTTTGTTTTGTTAAATTGTTTTTAACACTGTATTATCACAACATTACCGGAAATGTTCGTATTATGAGTCACTTAGTTGATCTGCATCCTATACGGTCATCATATTTAACATAATGGACGCTCAGACTTGAATATATCCATAATTATACATATAACCAGTAATAAAATCGGTCTAATTTGAAAAATCTAATAGTACTTCAGAGAAAAGCGAAGATCTAATTTTGTATACAATGTATATTTTTTTTGCTTCTTGCTTTATCTAGAGCTTAAAGATTATTTTCCACGCATCGCCCGATTTTCGAGACATTGAGTTTTAAGAAGAGCAAGTGAAATTCGCGTTTTGCTTTGTTACCAGAGCGAGGAGATTCATTCCCCTATTGAGAATCGAACCCACAAGGGTAGAATTATGGTTAGAATTTGTGCTACTGCGCAACCACAGCCTAATATAAAGATAATGTAATAAATAAAGATCATCTATCTTTTCAGACACAATGGGAACATTTTATTGGACAGCGCAGGACATATCATACATATTGACTTTGGATTTATTTTCTCAATTTCACCTAAAAATTTAGGATTTGAAAGTTCTCCTTTTAAGGTTTGTAAAAATATTTTTGTGTAACTAAATAGTTTATGATTTTGTTTTTGAGTTCTCGAAAATATTCGAATAGAATAGAATATTAACAATAGCTGTATTGATTATAAAGACGGTTTGATAGGTAGAAATACCGCAAATGGCATTTAAAGTTTCTATCTTATAAAATAAAGAAATAATTTCAATAAAAAAAATTGTAAATGCTATTACATTATTTTACTGTTGTTTTTTACTAGTGCTCCACACAACATTAATATGAAAATATTTTAGAAGTATAATATGATAAGAATTATGTATTGTATTATATTATGATGATTAGAAATATGAGACGCGCAGGTTTGAGTCCCGTTGCGTTAAAATTTTTATAAACCAAAGTTATAATAATTAAAACATAAATATATTGACCAACATACCTATAGTTATATTTTAATTTTTTTAGTGATGTTTTTTTCTGTTGTCTATCATGTATGTTATAATATGTTCAGTTGACTGGCGAGTTTGTGGAAGTGATGGACGGCGAGAGTTCAGACATGTTCGCGTACTTCAAGATCCTCATACTGCGCGGCCTCATCGCCGCGCGCAAGCACTGCGATCAGATTATACATATAGTGGACGTTATGAGGATGGGTTGGTTTTTATTTATTTTTTATATTTCCTGTAGTTTATTATTTGACGTTTGAAGGATTCTTTAGTTAGTTATTCGAAAGAGACAAAAAATATAATCTAATATTAATGACAAATGGTGAAAAATTAATCCTCATCACCAACTCTCAACCTCTAGAATTAACCACGACGATCGATCGGTGTATAATGTCTTAATGTTGTAAATCAGCTTCACTCTGAATCCCACACACAGCAGAGTAAGCAGAGGGAACCTAGTGTAAAGACACTTCGTTCCCCACTTTCTGTCGAATTCTGGAGGTATTGCGTATTGAGTGGCAGAACTCCATGCCGCGCCCTGCCTCGACACCAGAGCGAAGAAATGGAAATATAAATTTAAATAAATATTTCATCTCCTCGAGTGAGGATCGAATCGACAACCAGCCGGTTTTACTCCAGACTGGCCTCTTAATGTTGCGTGTTTTGCGATTCACAATTTCATAAATATTTGATTGGTTGATTTTTTAGCTCGACGTTTTGAACATTTAACTGTAGAAAGTGTCACTAAAAATAGTACATATACGGTGAATCCGGTAGTCACAGTGCGTCGTTATGTTGCAGGCGGTCAGCTGGCGTGCCTGCGTAGCAGCGGCGCGGTGTCGTCGTTCCGCGCGCGCTTCCACGCGGGCCGCACGGAGCCGCAGCTGCGCGCGCTTGTCGACCGCCTCGTGCGCGACGCGCTGCACTCGCTCTCCACGCGCCTCTACGACAACTACCAGTACTACACCAACGGGATACTGTAGGCGATATCTAAATGCTGAAACACCAAAGGAGACAAACTATTGCATACTTTTTGAGCCCAAATGTAAAGAGTTGAGATATGGTCTGAAAAATTGGTCATTTTTACAATTTTAGAATACCAAAAATCAGCTCAATTGATAAATTGGAATGAAAATAATAGTTATAGATCTTTTATCGATATAAATATCGATCTATTACAGTTCTACCAATTACGAATAATAACAAGGTTTTCGTCTTCTTTGTGTGAACGGAGATAATTACCAAACTTCTGTTTTAATTTCATAATTTATAGATGTAAATTTGCAAAATATATGACGTCGCAATACAGGCTGTGGCAAAGACGGGAAGGGGTTAAACAACTAATGAAATTCGTGTGACATAATTTATAGACGACCCCCTTTTGACAGTACACTACTGTATTTTATTTCATCCTCATGTAGGTAAATGGTAGGTTTTTATGGAACTATATATTATTTGGTCGTAGGTGTCCTTTGTATTTATTGCTTTTTGTCTAACGACATCACGCTTTTAATTTTAGTGCCATACCCTCCTGAGACCGTACAATCAGAATGGTATGCAAAATCTTGATCGTCATAACAATTTAATATCGTACGTTGTTAGCCATGTAGTTAGTAAAAATGAAGTAATTTGGAAAACATCAACGGACGGCTATTTAATAGCATATACGTCGGGCCTTTTAGGTAATAGCGTCAGTTAACTTTACTCGCTCAATATTGTTCATAAAGGAACACTCATTTTGACCCGTCCATTATAGTAACTAATCCATGTTGCACTTCCACTTCATACAATTCTATTATTGCTGCAGTTCTGCAAATATGAATAAATAGTCACTATTAGCTCTGTCTTTAACGGCTACAGAAAATACACAATATGGTATCATTAAAATAAACAATATAAAATTGCAGTCTTCTTAATCTTACTCTACTATTACAATCATTGACAAAGAGAATGTTAATTTTAATTGTTCCACTCGCATAGCTTCCATTTAGTATTGCTGTTTATCATCCAGAAGGTGGCTATATTATGTAAATGTCCTCTGTGTGAACAAAACTAGGAAATGTAAATATAAATAAAATCGAAATTTTTTGCAATGAGAAGACTGATTGTTTCACGGATGAAAAGAGGTTAGATTTAGGTTCGTTATTAAAATAAATTTAAGTTTTAACATGTACATATAATGATTGTTTTGAATATGAAATTACGAAAGTGTTGCCCAAAGTTGTTGTCGGACAAAACCGCCAAATGTTAATGTAACGGAGAAAGCATGATCTAGATAGGTAGAAGTATATTATTATTAATAATAAATGAATTTATTGTTGATTAGATAGGTACGCTAAAACACCAAACTATATAATAATCATAATTGTGTGCGGCGAAAGAGGATAACTTTTCAAATCTAGCTACAGTTATATTTCGCTAAATAATTCAATACATAATGTTGCAACACTTGGTAATGTCTGAATCCCTGATTCGTATTTAAATATAATAACTATATGCAAAATTTAAAACATATTGTTGCTATAAGTAAATTTTCCACTCTGGCAATGATATATCTATGAAAGCGATATGTTTGGTGTTAATACACTAGCGAAGTATAGTACGTCATTTCTTAAATGAATCAAATAAATAGAAATAAATTTGTGGCTGAGATACTCCATAGTTTGAATATATATTTGTTCGATATATCGGAATTGTAATGAAAAAAAAATATAAATGTTGATTGCTTCTGTCGTGTGTTACTAAATAATATATAGCTTATATGTTTATCTTGAATTTGTATGGCGCGCGACTAAGAGGACACTGAAGAAATGAAAAATACTTTTATAATTTTAGTGTAAATGTTTTGTTTAAAAAAAATGAAACATTATTGTGTAATTAAATAATCCAAATCAAAGTTATTTTACTGTCACTGGCGAATTTAATTTTAACATTTAGAGATGCATATTAATTATATTTCAATAATAATTGACTTAATGAAATTCTTCATCGATTAAATATTCCATTGTATTAACAAGTGTATGGAAATAGTTTTTAATTTTATTTTAATAATTTATATTGCATCTTTTCAGTGGTGTAAATAAAATATAATGTTATATACAACAATTTGATTAAAAATTATAACTATACCCAATGTCGAAATTCTCAAAATTAATGAATCATGTTATTTATCAACATGTACAGATAATTGTAATTAGGATACATTAATCTTTAATTTTTTTAAATAATATACATATATCAACATTTTTATTTGTCTTTTATTACCCCATAATTAAGTTATACATCAGTAGTAACACACTATGTAAGTATATTTATTGTTTCCACATCATTTGTCTGGGAGACATTCCAAGCCCTGTAAACACATTAGTAATAATAATTTAGTGCATAGGTTGTGTATTGCAAATATAAGCTAAAAATCCGTAATGGCAAAAAATATTTATTTAGATTTCTTCTATATTGAAAAATTATTAGCTCGAGGTAAGTAGCGGTAGTACACAAAGAAAATCCTATAGACTAGAGGTCAGCAACGCGGCCCTCTTCAATAAATTTTAGTGCGTTATTGTAATTATAAAATTCAAAACGAAAGTTTTAAAATTCCTAGAATCTACTGTACGTCATCGGTGACGCGCTTACGCGTTGAAATGACGGCGCAGCAAGACAAACTAGGGATGCCTATGCGCATTTTATAAATATGATTATTACCTTTATATATTTGTTAGATCAAAAAATTGTTGGCGCTCACCATGAATTTTAAATTTAGTATTGCACTCTTTACATTAAAAACGTTATTAACTATAATCAATACAGCTTGTTTGTATCGCAAATAGGACCTCTTAATTTACTGCGCCTTCGCTATCAGTTAGGATTTTAGGAGCCTCGTAATTGTGGATGAGCATTTGTCTCCGAAACCACGAGTAGGAGAGCCAGGTAGAAAATTGTATGCTATGTATTGCTAACCAGATAAAGGAAACACGTATTTTATAAAAATAGTTACTTATTATTACTATTATTTTTAAACTTACCTGCTTTTATATGTAACCTATCACCTGTCACTCTCACCACACGAGCACAGCTCACGCACATGAGATGAAATTATAACTGTTTTTATTTGGAGTAAACATAAATAAATTCTTACAGCAACTTCATAAGGATTTCCGGTTAATCGCATGTCTCTCTGATACAAAGCACGGTTCCATCTATGGTGTAACGAGCGCCTGTAATGCTAAAAAAATATACTAGCTTCACTTTATCCGACTACATTTAGGGCTTTGGTCCAGGCACCTTGGTGTCAGTTGTCGATTAAAAAAAAATAGTTACACGCTGTATCTCGCACACAGCAGGGTAGGCAGGGGGAACATAGTGTTAAGATACTCCGTTACCCACTTGCCGCCGATCGATTTGAGATATTATATAAAAGTATATGTTTGTTGTTTGTATATAATATATAAATGTAGTAGAACTTTACTCGTTTCTATAATAAGAATATTATAATCGTACATTGCCAAGGGTCCAGTAATGTATCCACCATAAGCCATATCCGGGTAACGCAAGCCCCGCTGTTATAATCATTGCTGGTGCAAGTATCTCATACCACATATTTTGATTTCTCACGTGCTATTATAATGTGAAAATATTTTATTTAGAGTAACAGTTTGATTAGTGACGTTTTTAAAAACTTATCCCGGTTACATATAACGTCGTAGCCATACCTATAATTAATTTCAATGATTGTATCATTGACAGAAACGTCATTTAAGTTAGAATTGTAAATTTTTTTTTAAATTTCATAATTGAAACGAAGGAGATGTAACAAAAACTATAAGTTAAAAAAAATATTAAAAATAAAAAGTATTTTATAAAACTATGTATTGTACATATTTTACAAATATAAAGAAAAAGGCAATAGAATAAAAAAAAATTAATACATTCAATTTTATTAAATAGATTAATATTACAGTTGTAACGTTTTACTTCCTTTTCTTTTTATTACTCATTTTATATTTCAGTTTTTGCTTAATTTTATCTCTGCGTAGACGTTCCTTAACTATTTGATGTTTGTCACGGAACTCCTTGGAGCTGTTCTCTGCCTTCTTCTTCGCAACTCGTTCATTGTGCTTTACCCAGCGGGGACGGAACTCGGAAGCTGGAATAACATTTCAATAGCAATTTGTTACGAAGTTTTTATGCTTGAAATCAAATATTTAACTAAGACTTTTCTATAATAATGAGGTTATGATGGCGCAGTGAGATAATGTTTGAGTGTAAAAAGGACAGTTGTGGGCTTGACTTCCACTGAGGAATGATTGAACAATGACTACACTGTCCAACCATTCCTGTAGAATTACATTTACATTTTAGAACACACTATTGTTGACTTGATCTCGAAAGCGGGGAAAAGTGTCTTAACTCTCTGTCTACACCGTGCTACATGGGGGATACAGAGAGACGTGAAGAGTAAAATAATATTTTATGTAAACAATTCTCACGAGGTTTATTAGGGCTCGCGTCGTGGGCTAGATCATGGTCGTCCTGGTGCGCAGGCTCGTTGCGCTTGCGCCACTCGTCGTAGCGGCCGCTGCGGTAGGACGCGGGTACGCGCCCGCCGCTCTCCGTGCGGATCATCTTGCGGCCGCCGTCCTGTGGACCAATGCTCTTATGTTATTAAAGCCCGCAAAAACATTATAGTGGTTCTTAGCTGCTTTGTAGTCAAGCTTTCTGAATTTTTGCGCATCTATGTGATTCAAATTTAAATAATTTTTATTCAAAATAAGAAGTAAATTTTTTGAACATCAAATCATTTAACACCAGTTCGCTAAAGTTAAGCTTCAGATCTGAGAAGAACTTGCGCAAGAAACTCAGATGCTGCTTTGTGGGTACGATCCTTACATCTTCGTCAATTATTTTCGTTATTGCATTCCACTACCGCTCAACACTCAATGTGCCAAAAAATTGTGCGTGAGGAACGAACTGTATTAACCCTGATTCTCTCTGCCTATCCAAATACACATATGCAGGATCGTGAAACTAAAACAACAAACTCCCACCGGATCAACGTGCACCATGCGCTTGCGCTTGCGGTCCCAGCGTAGCTGCACGCGGCGCGAGCGCAGCCCCGCCTCGCTGTCGCCTCGCAGCTCCAGCTCCGCCATTGACGCTTGCGACATGAAGTTCACCGCCATGCTGAAAATTTACATTTTATGTTACATTGTTACTCGTTCGTTTAACGTCACGTTCGTCATGATTAGTTCGAGATTATATTTAAAACTACTTTGTGGGTACTATAACAAATACCCGGTAGTTCTCTATAAACGAAAAGATCCATATCTTAATTTAACGCTTAATATCTTAAAAGTCGATAAATCGATAAACAGAATAAATCAATCAATCAGTTATCGGTCAATCGCAATATCTCAGAAAATGGTCTTTTAAGATTCCCACCTCTTACTTTGCGACTAATTGCAGATTTATAAAATATATATATATATATTAAAACCCATTGTGGTGCAAGGGAACGACGTTTGTAAACGCGATGCTTTTGGGTTCGATTGTTATGAAAAGTAATACTTTTTGTGTCATATCCTTGCTCTCATAAGACAAAACACAGTGTTAAGTTCCGTTAATCATCATCAAATTTATGAATTTATTTATTTATTTATTTACACCAGAAGTGAAATAAAAATTATTTTCATCGCACATAAAATTACGACATGATATTTGATTACAAATGACAATAAATTCAAATAACTTATCTAATTGTAATCAATATCTACATACCCAGCTTCAGTGTGTTGGTCGCTAGCAAAATGTGGTATATAATTTTCATCGCGCTGAACAGTTTTCTTTTGTTTCTTAGAACTTAATGTATTTTGAGGATTGTTATTTTCCTTAACATTGTCCTCGAATACGTCGATCTCCTCTCCCTGTAAATATATTTTTTAAAGGTTGCGAACTATATATTTTATTTAAATCTTTCTTTACAAAGCTAACCTATCATAATAATCAGGAACGTTATGGAACGTTATTATCGTTAAAGCAACCGAATATTCGAAATAAAAAATCCGTTCTGTTGTATTCGCTTACGCCGAATTTGATGTAAAAGTTTTAGATGATATTAGATATCTAAATGAGATTAAAAATAAAGCCTCGTTTGGTAAAAGTAATTTAAAAAAAATAATAGTTTTAGCCTATTATTTTTTATCAAATGAAACAGTTATTTAAAAATTATATATTTATAAGCTATATAATTAATTATAAGCTATATGTAGGTAATTTCAGCCCACCTGTAAATTATCTCGTTTCTTTTGTACAGTTTTTCCGTGAACTCGACGCTTCGCTTTCATTGCCAAATACATAGGAGAATCGTTTTTCCCACCTAGTTCCAGAATTGTCTGGAAAACAAAGGACATATTATATTTTTTATAAATAAATTTACCAAACATTATCATTACATATACTTTGTAACATTTAATAGAAATATAATTATATTTCTATAAAAATACTACTAATAGTAGTTTTACTAACCTACTAGGGCTTATCTTATACTTACATATTTTGAAGGATGCAAATCATGCAATTATAACATTATTATTTATTGGTTCGGTTCGGTTCGGTTCTTTATTTATGGCGCTTCGAGCGTGCCAGTTGAGCACTATTCACTTCGCCAATGTCACGTTGTATGGAAAACACACAAAGGAGATTGTACGTATTATTTATTGTTATAATTGCATGATTATAACTCACATTTTGTGAGGTACTTAAAAATAATTTTCTAGATCTTTACTTTATTTTCTAGATCCCCCCCATTCATAAATAAAGCCGGTGCTGAGTTCCGCCACTCAATATCTCTATAATCTTGAAAATGTGACGATCTGTAGAGAACGGAGTGTTTTGACACTAGGTTCAGTTTGCTTCACTGCCATATATACATATATATGCAGCAGCCACAAAATTACGGTAAAACAAAAAGTACTTACTCCTTTAGGTGTATAATTCTTAATCATATCCACCAGGGCGGCAGCTTCATCAGGAGCTCCCCCCAAAAACGGATGGGGAGAAGTAGGAGTAGTTAGCGCCTTGGCTTTCCGGTTGGCGTCGGCGGAGGCGGGCTCGCGCCACTTCACGTACTGCTGCCAGCCCCGCCCACACACGCGGACTGCGTCTTCCTACAGAAATAATTGATTATTAAAAATTCTTGACACAAAAGGCTCTAAAAATTAAATAAATAACTAGAAAACAGCTGATAATCTTCAAACGGAACATATTTTTTGGTATTTTTGCTAAGAAGCAAGGAAGAATGCTCTATAGAGAAAGAGATCTACGATAAAATTTAACTTACAGTACCTACTATTAAAATGTTAAAAAACCGGTATATGATAATAATTATTTTATCAACATAAAAAAATCTCATGTTTACTCAACTTACAATTTCCGAATAATTCTTCTCCCATGCCATCACATCTTGGTGGCGCAGTTCAAGTGCAGAAGTAGGAACACAACCCCATACGCCTGTAGGGCATTCATCACCGTATTTTGCTACCTAATATTATATAAGATTTTATTAATAATTTGAAAACTAACTACGTAGGTAGTAAGTATAAGGCAGAGAATTTACTACCACTCTTTTCTATGCTTGCTTAGACTGCTTAGATTTCAGGATTCAGGAACTCAATGCCGTACGTGTTATGCCCAAGTAATAATACTGAATTGAATCTCCCATGATTGAACCCAAAACCATTTCGTTTACAGTTAAACATTAAGCCTGATGAAGCACCACAATGGCAAGTTGAAACCAACTATTATCAAGTGGAAACTGTATTTTTCACATTTAGGCATTTTTGTCGGAGAAGTAATAACAAACATAAGGTTGTGACACTACAACTGGCCTACTAAATGGAAAATATTTAAGTAATATCAATTATTTCATCAGTTACTTGCCAACTGTGCCACAAATAAAGTAACTTTAACTTAATAATTCTTACCTCACTAGGATTAATAAGTTGTGCACCAAGGAAGAGGTGTAAATCCAATAGATGTGCAACATCCTCCGCAGACACTAATGATAGAGCTCGACCTGCCCTCCCAGCACGTGCACTACGACCTTAGAGAAATGAAATATATTAAACTCTAGATTTGTAATATAAATGAAGTTCTTATAAATATTAGAGTTCCGTTTTGTAATATCTTGATATCAGTGTCAACACTTTGTATCACTCCATAGAAAAAGCGAGCCAATCAGCTAAAATTCAAAAGCGAATTTATTCAAGTATAAATCTTTAAAAGTTAAAATTTTTCAAGACATTGAGCGTTGAATGACGGAACTCCAAGTTGCGCTGTCACACAAAGCAAGGAAAATAATTAAAATATAATCCTTCCCACTGATCAAGATGGATCCCACAACCATTGTTTAACGTCAAACAATGGACAATGTTTGTCCCTACCCCACAATTACTTTAAACACTAACTAATAATTATAAATCTAAAGTTGTCTAAAAACAACTCACCAACTCTATGTACAAATAACTTCGGCTTCGCTGGAAAGTTATAATTTATAACAGTATCTAAAGATGGCAAATCCAACCCTCTTGCAGCCACATCAGTGACTAAAAGTACAGAACATTTCTTATTTGTAAACTTTCCAAGAGCTATCTTACGAGCAGAGGCGTCCAGTCCTGAGTAAGCATATGTTGATGTTATACCAGCTTGTTGTAATATCTAAAAACCGACATTGAAGTACATATATCATTATTCATATTCTAATTATCATTATGAATCATAATTGATGAGTTTACCATTGAATTTCACCATTCATGATGCAATGCCTCGAAAAGGAGTAGGGGACAGTGTATCTTAACATTAAGCTACTTGACCCTACATAGATAGTCAGAGAGAACCTTGTGTTAAGACAGGCTATATTGAGTGGTGGTACTCTACCCTAAATGGAAATGTTTAAAATAGATCTTTGCCCAGTGGGAACTGACCCACAATCATTGTCTTTACAGTTAAATATATGCTACACACATACTTACCAAGTGCAAATATTCAACATGGTGCTTAGTTGCAGCAAAAACAACTGCCTGTGGTGTTGTAGGGGTCAACACTCTTTCTAAGAGAAGTAATAAAGCTGCAGTTTTCAATTCTGCTCTCACATAAATCCAACCTAACCACAAAGTAGATGGTAACTTCCAATCTACATCTAATCTTATTAAAACAGGATCACTAAGTCCAGCTCGGGCAAATTCTACCAACATTTTAGGAAGAGTGGCAGAAAAGAGAAGAGTTTGCCTACTAGATGGTAATCTTGCCACTATTTCCTGAAGTTGCTCCCCAAAACCAAGCTCAAACAATCTATCAGCTTCATCAAAAACAATTATTTCTGTAATATAAATAATAAATATTAACAATACAATATATTACATACATTTGTTTCTGACAAGATTATGTCTGACAAGAGAATAGTAATGTCTTATTTCATACAGCATATGTAAAATGTTTAGATTCTAACATTTATATGTAATGTTTAAACACATTATCAAATCACCATATTACTAATGTTGAAGTTAATATAATTATGAATGATAGATAGATGCAAATTAAGTATATTCAATATTTACTTAATTATGCATACTTATGTTATCCAACTTGAGGTTCATTTCAATGCATATATGTAGAAAACGTCCTGGAGTTGCAACCACTATATCTGGACTGGAACCTGACATTATTCCAAATTGTTGTTCTATTGATTCACCACCCAGAATTGCAGCCGAACTAAGTCCAGTGAATTTTCCCAATTCTCTTACAAATTTTAATGTCTGTATAAAATATAAAGATATGATTATCAATAAAATACTATAATACATAATAAAATTATGAAAGATAATCTTCACCACAATTTGGATACTTTTGTAAAATGGTACCAGCAAAATCACAATATGGAAATAAAACCAGTATTTCCTGCAATCATGAGTGCAATTAAGTCAATCCTATTCATTATTTTAGATACAATTTCCACTCTGCACATAACAAGCTAGGAAGGAGAACTGGGAACCTAAGTGGCAGAAACCATAGAAACCAATGCCTTTTTTTTACCTCATCAATTGATTGAGAAAATGAAAATATTCAATTATTCATTCCCCTGAGTGGAAATTGAATTCAGAACAGTCACATTTACAGTTGCTTGTTTATGCCCCTGCATTTGATGAGCTTGTGGAAATAAATTATTGATAATAATAAATAAGTATACATAAATATTATTAGTAATATAATAAAAATTACCTGTAAAGCTAACTCTCTTGTTGGTGATAAAATTAATGCCCTTAAATTTTTTCCATGTACAGGTTTATTCACTGGAGCTACAAGTTTTTCAAGAATGGGTAGTACAAAACAAGCAGTTTTACCTGAACCTGTACGAGCCATGGCCACAACATCTTTATTTTCTAATGCTATAGGAATTGTCTGAAAAGGAATAAGAACTTTTTTTACTTACATAACCTTTGATAGTAATGGACCAAGACTAAATATTTAATGATAATGTTTTACCTTACGTTGAATTGGTGTGGGTTGTTTATAACCTCTTTTTGTAATTCCTTTCAGAATGGGAAAACTCAGTCCCATTGATTGAAAACCCCCTGATCCTTTTTTCTGTTTCTTTTGAGGTAATGTTTTATTTTCTGACACATTTTCGTTTACAGGATTCTCAAATCCAGGGAGATCATCTCCGATTTTTTTAGAACGTAACATTGTGCTTTGAATATTGACAAAAAAAATCACATTACAGTATACTATAACATAGTTACAAAGTAGCACGTAAATAATTCATTAAATTATATTTGAAAACAAATTACTTATTGAATATTACAGAACACGTGCAAAACAGTTTGTTATGACATTTACGTCAATTTGACAATTCCTAAAGGTTTACCGTGCGAAGAATAAATTTACACAAGAAACTACAGAATGCATCCTAAGGGTCAGTGTAGGTACATCACATATTTCGGCTACAATATAATTAGGATAGAACGGACTTTTAGATCAATTATTTGAAATTTTATATCTTTATTCATACGCTACCGTAAAATAACGTAGATACAAATAAAAATTTCATATCAAATCCGGAGCTCATCCCTTAAATTATCGTACTGTACGGTACCGGCGTGTGTATAGAAAATATAAAAATAAACATTATCGCCAATAGATTTAAAAGCAAACTTTATTTAATATATACGGTTACATTTTTAGGTGATGTTTGATTTTCTTATATGAATACATACAAAGGAATAAAATTTATTCCTTTACATCTTATGAATATTTAATTAACAAATTACTCTAGAAAGTCATTTACTTAATACAACAGAAAAGTATATCGCAATTCATAACCATTAAAATAATAATGATGGTCAAATATATTTCAAATAATTGCCTATTCAAAAAGTTCTTATATATTTATTTAATTAAAGAAGTTTAGTTATTTATGGTATTTGAAACATTAGAATATTAACCTTCAATGTTTCTAATGAATTCCTCTGAATCATAGTTCGAAGACGTCAATGTATATTATATTGAAATATAAAATTATATATAAACATATTTCATCTTAAATCATCGTTTGAGAAATGGAACGTAAATTGTAAATGGTAGAATTTTCTCGAATGAACACGTTTTGCGATCGACTTTAGCATACAAGTGAGGAAAGTTCTCGCTGCCTTCGCAGTTCACTATTTCAAACGTCATTTGACTCTTGTGAATAGCGTTTGTGCTCACTATTTGAGTGCGTTTATTGCGAAATCAGTGTTTCTGGAACTTGATATTTTTTTCCTATATCTTTATTACAGTGCATCAATATAAAAAGTAAGGTGAGAGAACTTATCTTCTTTGTTTGACTCCACTGTAATGAAAAAATTAACTCTATGATTGATCAATGCCTGAAACACGGACATACTTCTTACCTATTATTATTGTTCTTTAAATTTGGTTATGCATAACCTTTTTTAGTATTAAATGTACTATATTGTATTGAGCACATTGGTGTAATATAAGAAAAATAAGATAGATAAATTTAATTACGTTAGTTACGCTGACTTCGGGCTTTAAAATGTTTGGTTATAAATTTAGATATGCATTTACTGTTATATTTTTCAAAAGCCCAGCAATAAAACTAAATTTTAATAATGCAAATATTAGTGTGGAATACCACACTAATATATATGTACATTTTAATTTTACCATGACCTCCCACCTAACACCGAATTTTAATTTTCACGTTATTCAAAAATATATAGTTAATAAGAAAGGTATTTTTTAAAAAACTCAATCTCATGCATTTCAATAAAATAATTTTGTCAACACTTTTATTATATTCTTTTTAAAATACTTATTATAGACTCTATTATTATAAAATAATTTCTCAAAGGTTTAGTTAGAAATCATACTACTGTTTGAATACAGTCTTTTTTCTTTTATTTTCCAATTTATATGTGTAAGTTTTGTGTAGTAGTAATTATTGTAAAATTATAAAAACTTGCATATTGCAAAATAATTTAACAATAAAGATGATATTTTCTTATAGTACATGTCAGTAGTAATATATTTAATAATGACGATAAGAAAACAAAATAATAATAAAATATTATTTACAGAAATCAATATGGTGAAGGAAACTACTTATTATGATATATTAGGGGTAAAACCTAGTTGTACCACGGATGAGCTTAAAAAGGCATATAGGAAATTAGCCCTTAAATATCATCCCGACAAGAATCCTAATGAGGGAGAGAGGTTTAAGCAAATATCACAAGCATATGAAGTTCTATCCAATCCAGATAAAAGAAAAATCTATGACCAGGGTTTGTTGTTTTACAGTTTCTCATATAGTAGATCTCATATTCTCACAATAAGAATGAATGAAATCAATAAGAATGCTACACTTGGTATTGCCAGAATGAAAAAAATAAAAGTAATACATCTGAGTGGGTTTCTTACCCACAACCATTTGAGCTTGAAACAATATGATGTTTTATTAAATGAATATATTACATATTAAATTATTTTGCTAACTCATTTATTATTTTACAAAAATATCTTTTAGTTGTATAATAATAGACAATTCACACAAGGTGAACAATAGTTATTTCTAGTGAATATACTGGCTATTCTGGGTGGTAAGTGGGGAACCTCTGCTTAATATAGGAAACAGAGGTACCCCACTTACCACCTATTTTTTGAGACATTGTGTTTTAAGTGGCAGAATGATAAGTGGAAATAATTAAATTCCCAAAGTGCAGAATTAAAGTAACGGTGGTTGCCATCACATTTATGTTTAGGCACTGTCTGACTGTTCCACAATTTCCTCCAATATTAAGTAAATTGTAATAATAATACTTAAATTATTTTTTTAGGTGGAGAACAGGCATTGAAAGAAGGTGGAGGTGGGGGTAGTGGGTTCTCATCACCAATGGACTTATTTGACATGTTCTTTAGTGGAGGCTTCAGTGGAGGGCGACGACGTGGACGTGAGAGAAAGGGCAAAGATGTTATACATCAATTGTCTGTTACTCTTGAAGAATTGTACAAAGGGGCTGTAAGGAAACTTGCATTGCAAAAGAGTGTGATTTGTGAAAAATGTGAGGGAAGAGGTGGCAAGAAGGTTTGTATATTTGTTAATAATTGTTTTAACATTTTTTAAAATGTTATTTGTGCTCTGGATATGTAAATATTTTGCGAATTATATACAAATTGCACTCTGACCACTAAACCATATGTTCTTATCAAGCTACTTAAAATTCTCATACACTAGTTACAACTATTGATACTCACTTATTTTGTGGTTAGCATTAATTGTAATTGTTAAAGTTGTGATTATAATTTTATCAGTAACCTGATATTTCATACCAATCAAATTTTAGGGAGCTGTCCAAGTATGTCCAACTTGCAGAGGAACTGGGTTACAAGTTCAGATCCAACAACTTGGCCCAGGAATGATTCAACAAATCCAAACTATGTGTTCAGAATGTCGCGGACAAAGGGAAATCATTGATCCTAAGGATAGATGTAAAGTCTGCCAAGTAAGTAAATATCATGTAACATTGTGCCTAATTAAGAAATAATTATGAAACATATTGTAATGTTCCAAATAATAAAATTATATATGGAATAGTTGACATATTATCTTTTATCTATGCATATATATAAAAGAAGATGTTCCCGCTGACTGAGGTGTAGAGGCATGCACATTCATAACTGCTGATGGTAGAAACGTGAAATTTGGACAGATGTTTATTTTCATAATGTTGTTGCAACTAAAAAGGGATTTTAAAAAGTTTTTTTATCTTAGGGTCGCAAAACAGTCCGCGATCGTAAGATTCTCGAGGTACATGTGGACAAGGGAATGACAGACGGACAGAAAATAGTATTTAGTGGAGAAGGAGATCAGGAACCTGAAATGGAAGCCGGAGATCTCATTATTGTCTTAGATGAGAAAGAGCATGAAGTGAGTAAAAAGTATTTATATGTCGTTAGCGTCAGGGCAGGATATTAGGTTAAGGTATTTCTAAATGCAAAAATACTTTTTTAAACACTGGATAGTAAAAAACACCTTTAAAGTGACATGAATACTTTACAAAGGTTTAACTAGATTGAACCATTTTATTGACCCAGCATGCTCACAAGCTAATTTATCATTGTACCTCTAGATAGAGAAATACTTGAAGTAATCATTTCACAAAAAAATACTTAATTTTGATGCCGACGATATTTGTCGTCCACTGTCGTGGGGGAGTTGCCATCGTGTCTCTAAAGTTAAATGTAAGATTAACTGTTGTTGGTTCAATTCTCACTTGTGGATATGAATAATTTTTTCCTGTTTTTGGTAAGACAAAGGGCATGATCGAGTTTCGCCGCCACACGTGTAATGCCTCAAATTTGGACGGAAAGTCATCATCATGTCACTCGTTCACACACCTATATCACTATAACATAAAGTACTTACCCCTACGCCATTAATATAATAAATGAGATGATATCATAGAGAGCACTAAAACATGATATAAAGATACACTATATGACTATGTAATTTCTTGAAGACTGCAATAAAATGTTTATTACTAGAAGTAACCACAGATATTTATAAAAAATAGTTTAGATAGCGCACTATGTTTTATTTTATTTTCATACAAGACACGCACATAATAGGCTAGGTTAGAAGTTGCTGAAGCTGAAACCATCCTGCATATAGCAGGGTATGCAGTGGGATTTGGGAACTTATTGCTATGAAACTCCATTCCACATTTACCGCCTAAGTCTTGAGGCATTGCATATTGAGTGGCGGAACGTAACACCAAGGCGAGGAAATGAAAATATCAAATATTCCCTTGAGTGGGGCCTAACCGACAACTGTCTCGTTTACAGTCGCAATTGAAGTCTCAATATGACGGCCTAGTGGTTTTTTAAATTATTATTTCTTACACTACAAATTCGTTACCTCACAATCTTGAAAATTGAGTGATGCGTGATCTTCTGTCAGCCATAACATTTTTTAATATTAACCCTAATTAAAAAATGTTAATATTAAAAAATGTTATGGCTGAAAGAAGATAGCAAGAAGAAGAAGATAAATGGTTAATATTAAAAAATGTTAAATATAAAATGTTTGTTTTCAGTTGTTCCAAAGATCTGGCAATGATCTTATAATTAGAATGAATATTGAACTAGTAGAGGCACTATGTGGGTTCCAGAAGGTCATTAGGACTTTGGATGACAGAGACATTGTCATTACAGTATTACCTGGAGAAGTCACTAAGTACGGTGAAGTGAAATGTGTATTAAATGAAGGTAAATATATATTAAAGTTTAATATCATAATTGTATTGTTATCAGGTTTAATTTTTTCTTCTATTTTTTAACATAAATTGATAACCGTTGTGGCGCAGCGGTACAGCGTCAGACGTGACGGTTGTGGGTCCGATTCTTATTTTTGGGAATGAATTATTTTCATTTCGGGTAAACACAAATCGCGGCGTCGAGTTCCACCACTCACTGAAATGGGCGTGCAGAATAAAGCATCTTAACATTAGATCCAGCGGTATACAGCATGAACCTGAAAAAATAAAAAAGCTTTTAATATGTTAAATTATTGTCATTGTAAATGATTTATTAATTTGTGTGTTCATTTCCAGGTATGCCAATGTACAAAAATCCATTTGAAAAAGGATTACTTATAATACAATTTTTAGTCAATTTCCCCAACCGCATTCCACCCGAAGTCATTCCAGCATTAGAGAACTGCCTGCCGCCTAGACCTAGGGTAAGTGTTAATAATTTTTTGTATGATTTCTTTTCTTGCTTTATTAGTTTAATTTTGTTTCCTTTACTTTGTATACCTGTAAGTTACTTATATATAAATCAATATAAAACTTCTACTGTATGCATAAATGATATATTTAACATGTAACCTATTCCTTAAGATGTGTAAGGGACTAACTTATATGTATATATTTTTGTTCAGGTGGAAATTCCAGAGTTAGCAGAAGAGTGTACACTGATGGACCTCGACCCGGAGCAGGAGAACCGCCGCCGCCGTGGGAACGCCGCTAACGCCTACGACGAGGACGACCACCCCAACGTCAACCGTGTGCAGTGCGCCACCGGCTAAGGGAACTCCTACTTGACTACTTAAATACTGGACTTGTTATATTAACATCTTTTTAATTTTTGCGACTGTTACACGTTTTAAATGAAACTTTAAATGGAGTGATCGCATATATTTTAGTAGTAAATATTTTTGGAAACCCGACTTTTTAAACATTTTGCAATAGTCCATGGACATGGGTAGACTGCGGTGGCATCTGTCAGTTGATATAATTATTATATCAAATTACTACCAACGATTTTTTAATTGCTAAGCGTTTTGCTCTGAATTCTTGCAGAATGAGCTGATTGTATCTTGCTCTATGGTGTGGTGGGTCTGAGACTTTAAAATTTTTATGAATGGGTCTCAGGTGTCAGAAAGTTTCCTTCTGTCTTCTCTATTGAAATAGGGAGTTTTCTGTAATTCAATAGCCTCGCGAATCATTTTAGCAATATATATGTTCCTCTCAGCGAGGATGTGGGGTTTCCAAAAATAATCCAGTTAAAGAGTTCATTTAAAATGAAAATATAATTTTATTTTAAACAACAAAAAGTAGCCGTCTCATATTTGCACTTTGTAATATAAATAACATTGTTCGGTTATATACATAAGTACATATTCGAATAGTATAACCTCTAAATACTATAGTGTATTCCAGTTTAAATTGTGTGTTTAATCCACCTTTTATTGCACTTATGCAAATATCTAAATAATTTAATATTTTCACTTTGTATTATCCTTTGTACCTCATGACATTTAATTGAGTACAATATAGTAGTAAATCTGACGGAAGCAATCCTACATCGTGTTTAGGATGATTCAGGTTACTGTTACTGTGATTTTCTTAAACATAGTGATTTTTTGAAGTAGCATTATATTGTAATTGAAAGCTTTTCGCCTATAGACTTAATTCATGTACTAGTATGTCGTAGTTAAATTATCACAATAGTAAACATTCGGCTATAATATTGAGGGCTGGTAATTATTCAAATTTTAAGGTTATATGGACTGCGTGAATAAACTGTCGTCTCGAGCGTTGGGTTTTATTTTCGAATATCTGTACCTGATCATGTTTACAAATAATCTAAAAACAGTCATCTCATGTTATCTAAGTAAAAGCACTTGGATAACACATGAGCATCATATAATTTTCTAAGAATTTAGTTTGTTTCTGTATTTCTCATATAGCAGGGTAGGCAGAGGGAACCTAATCTTAAGACACTCTGTACTCACTTCCCATCTAATTTTTTGAAGGATTCTGTGTCATACCCTTTTGCCCCTACGTCACTTAATACTGCGTCAAATAATTGTTTTTAACAAATCTGAAATGGTTGTTTAAAATTTTTTCATTTAAGTTAAATCGAATGAAATAAAAAAACTAGCTAAACAAAGATAATATTTATTCGAGATTGATTTCATATAAAATTACTTTTAGGAATGTAAATAAAGACAACAAATACTTGATTTACTTATAAAATTAACGCTTACAATACTAATACATATATATAAACAGGTAAACCCAATACAGATGCAAGAAACAAATGATCAAAGAGTTATTTCAATATTCTTGTAATTTATAATCATAAAAGGTTACTAATAGAATTTATTGTCTCGTTTCGTATATAAAATAGATTTTAAAAATTTAATGATGGAAGAGTCTTAAGTTAGTATGTGCTAAGATAATGTTGTGTTCGTTGCAAGCATCAATCACTTCTTTATCGTTGTTGGAGCCAGATGGACTACCAATGTACTCCACACCATACTGAAATAGGAAAAAAAATATATAATAAAAAAATTATGGCATTGCACAGTGGTAACTGACTTTTATTCAAACATTTAATGTTATTTTCTATACTCAAACACTACCATTTTACACAAAAATGAACAAGTGATTACTTTAAAAACAAACTAAAAAAACAATAATTACCTGTACAGCTTTATCTATATTATCTCTGAACGGAAAGAAGGCATCTGAAGCAAGCGCCACTTTATCCATCTTCTTGGACCAGTCGTCTATCTCCTGAGCCGTAAGTAGTGCGGGGGGCTCCCCGTCGAATAGACTGTTCCATTGCTCCAGCGGCATGTCTGTACCTAGATTGAAGTGGGAATAGTATATGAATAAACAGAATACTTAATGACGTTAGTAATTTAAAGAATATGAGATAAATAACAGTATCGGCTGTTAAATAGAAAAGTGATATTATTTAAAATACATATTTTATAGTAGGAGCATTAAAAAATTTTAACTTTAAGAATTTAGTTTAGTTTCTTCTACAGTTAATAAGCAGTACTTACCCACGCCACCCCCCACATAGTTATCAACAGCATTAGCCAATACGGCGCGCGTCACGCCAGCGCGCAGTCGCGAGGGCAACGCAAGCACGCGCGGGTGTCGGCGCGCCCACCAGCCTACCGCCTTGCCGCCCGCCAGCCGCGTGCAGTGGATGCGCGATTGTTGGCCGGCGCCGATGCCTATCACCTGGAGTATTACGTGTTCCATTTTAGAAAGGCGCTGGGTTCCATTAACTTATCCTTAATATGCCAGAGTAGGGACACAAGTGATTCAGTCAGTATACCAGAGTAGGGGCACAAGTGAGTGACTAGATCCTGCACATAGCAACCTAGTGTTAAGACACTCCCTCATTAAGATACTTCCGTTTCCCAATTTTTGAGCCGAGTTCTGGAAGTATAGCGTGTTGAGTGGCGGAAATCAACGCTGCGCTTTGTCTCGTTATCAGAGCGAAGAAATAAAATTATTGAATATTTTACTCCACAAGGAGGAATAGAACCCTCAACCTTTCACGCCTACAGTCACTCGCTTGTGCCTCTCTGCCACGATATGACCTAAATGATATTATTCTTTTAAATATAAACATTCCCATTAAAAATAAATACTGTGGCTACTACTAATTTATTTATAAATGCTATCTTTTAAACACTAAATGATAAACTGAAATATAACAAAATTATTATCATAATAAATTTAGATATATTAAACTAATTTATTTTATAAGTAATATTTATTTTTAATGAAACCAAAGGCTCCCAAACTACTTACTTGTCCATCTCTGGCATAGCAAACTGAGTTGCTCTGAGTATATTTAAGAGCAATGGTAGCAACGATAAGGTCCCTCACAGCGCTGGGTGGTAAATCCTTATTGCTAGATACAATATTTTTAAATAGATCTTCATTAATAACGGCGTCGTTTCGTCTCTGTTCTAACGTGAGACCAAATATTGTCTTTTGCTCCATTAAATCTGGAATGTAGTCGATGTCCATCTGTCAACAAATGGTATTTGTTATTTACTTATACTAACTTATTCTGTATGTTAAACAAAAGAAATTAATAAAAAAACACAAAATTATTATCTATTTCATAAGTATATAGGGTTATCAAGAAGTATCAACAATATGTTAATGAAGTTGGTTAGAAATAATTATATACCATAGCATTTTTATAAATTTGACCTACACTTACTTCAAGCACACAATAATTGCCGCCCTTCTTTTTCTTCAATATCTGCAGAGCTTCGGCCGAATATCCCGGGGCTATAATACCGTCAGACACCTCTCTTGATATAATTTTCGCTGTGATTTCATCGCATACGTCGGACAAAGCTATGAAATCTCCAAAGGAACTCATACGATCGGCGCCACGGGCACGAGCATATGCGCTTGCAAGAGGCGATAGCTTGTCATGGAGGTCCGCTACCATACATACTGACGCCTGGAATTAAAGAATTGTTAAATATTTTAAAAGAAAGTATTAAAGAAACGTAGCGGGACTCTAACCCAAACCTCTTGGAGACCGTCCAAGCTATGTGACAGTTAAATAATATAGGTTCTATTTATTATACATATCATACAATACTTTCAACTAGGCATGGCCGTATTGAAGTTAGCTGTAGATAGCTGCACAAATTTGGTTTTAGGAATTTTATTATTTTTAATTATTTCCTGAATAAACAGCGCGCAAAAGTTAAGAAAACCTAAATTTTTAATTAAACCACTATGACTCAACCGTACACACTCCCAACTTATTGCTAGCATCTCATGAGTAAATAGGAGGTGAGTCAGAGTCAACTTCAAGTAGGATAATGCGGCGGAGGTATATACAGCTTCTAAGATACTTAACCTTAAGACTTTTGGTATACGAAAAATCAAAAAGTACATACAAAAACAAAACAAACACCAATAAAAACGCACCTCCTCCTTAGACAGTGGCAGTCCCACCGCTGCGCCCGCCGGGGACACATGCTTGAAAGACGCCGCGGCGGGCAGAGACAGAGCCTTGCGGAGCTCCGCCACGAGCTGCCACGCGTTGAGCGCATCGCACAGGTTGATGAACCCGGGCGCGCCGTTCACCACGCGCAGCGGCAGGCGGGGGTGGACTGTGAACACTTGGGCGGGCTTCTGGTGTGGATTCATGCCTGCAAATGTAGTAACACTTTAATATACTGTGAAACCCTGTGGTTAAGTGGCACCTGGATAAGTGGAGCCAACTATAATTTTAAACCTGTGTGATTGGAAAACTGGACAAATGAAAACCTCTTTAAGCAATACCAAGTGTCGAAAATAGATTAGGAATGCTAACTTACCATATCTCAAAGTGAGCTGAGATTCACCAGCAGAGTACTGCTTGCGGAAGTAGTCCGATATGTGTGTATCATATGCTGATGTGTGAGTGAAGGCTTTTAATGCCATCTTCTGTCTGAAAACATTTACAAAAAAACAATGGAGTATTTATTATAAATTATTTTAGCTTTACAAAATTAATAAACTTTCTTCTTTCCACTTTCGAATTTTCGACGCCAATATAGTAAATACGTGCTTTTAACACTATTTTGTTGCTTTTGAAACATGGATTTCACTTATTTTATTTTTGCAATTAAATTGGGATTTTTTAGAAAAGGCTTATAAAAATCAAGACTAAGAACTATAGAAGATGCTGCTATAATGATAATTGTTTTTAAAGGCATTACTAAATACATTACGATAAGTTATACGTACCTAGTTTCCAAAGAGGTTTGGTGATCCTTACTCCCCTTCAATTCTGCAATAACTTTTTCATAATCACTCGGATCACAGATCACAGTAACTCTATCGTGATTCTTCGCAGCGGCTCTTAGTAACGTCACTCCGCCAATATCGATGTTCTCTACAGCATCAGCTATCGACACATTGGGTTTTGATACAGTTTCCACAAATGGATATAAATTGCACACTACAACACTGATCATGTCGAAGTTCTGCTTTTTCATGTCTGCTTGGTCTGAGTCAGTTAATCTGAGGACAATTTTTATTAGCATGTTTATTACAATTCAGTACAGTGCTACAGTTCAATAGTACATATTTCTCTAACAGATTCTAAGAAAATAAATAAAGAACAACAAAAATGTTACCTACTTTTATATACATTTTAATGTCCTTAATATACTAGTGTCCATTGATCAAAATTAATAAAAGACAAAAGATCTAATAATTTAGCTTACCTAGACAAAATCCCCGCATGTACAGCCGGATGTAAGGACTTCACTCGCCCACCGAGCATTTCTGGTGCGCCAGTTATATCAGACACATCCTGGACTTTAAGTCCAGCATTTCTTAGAGCCGATGCAGTTCCACCACTACCCACTAATCCAAGGCCTATATCTGACAGGCATTTTGCTAGTTCTATAAGGCCAGTCTTGTCTGACACACTGAGAAGAGCTGGAAATAAAAATTCCTTATAATGTATAATATTAATAAATAATATGTATAATATATAAAAGTATTTCTTATACAAAGGCATTTATTTTTATCTTCACGCTGTATCGCGCGCTGGCAAAGGGGGGAACCGAGTCTTAAGACATTCCATTCCCCAGTTTTAGAGACATTGAGTGCTGAGTGACTCACTCAACATCACGCTTTGTCTTGTTGCCAGAGCGAGGAAACGAGAGTACTTTTTTGACTTCTTATATATATATATTTTAACACTAATGTAACAAAAAAATCCACAATTAGAAAGAAAATTTTTAAATGTATTATAGAAAAACAATTAGGGTGTCAAATATTTATTAAAAATTATTACAATAAGTCTACAATTTTACCTGATGTCTATGTAATCCATTGAATGCAATTAAGAACAAACAAAAAGTAAGTAAACATTTAATATTTTAAACAAATATCTAATAAATATATTAACAAAATTGTAGCTTACCCAATTTGCCGTTAGCTGCCATGTCTAAATCTTATCACAAGTTATGTTGTTCTGTAAGAATAATGTTCTTGATTTAATATCTAGTTTGACCTTACACAGGGGTTCTGATAATAAGAGGTCCTGATAACAAAGACTTATTTTGTAAATAAGCACAGGGATGTACACAACTTCAATTATCTTATTTATTATTTTATTTCAGGCCATTGCAGTACAGAAGGAAGCTGTTGCTGTCAAATTATTTCGATATCCATACGCTAAGGCATAATGCAAAATAATTAAAATAATAATAATAATATAATAATAATAATTACATAATGCAAAGTAAGGTACTAAACGTAAATGTATCTGTAAAGTCAGTTCAGTTAGGTTTTTTATTAAGTATGTTAAACATTGAATGGAGTCAAAAACTGCAGAATGGAGTGTCTAGACATTAGGTATCCTTTGCTTAGCCTGCTATGTGCTATGTATCTATGTTTTTGTATGTATGTTTTATATTTTTTAAAATTACATTGAATGAAGCATCAGCATTTATTATTTTTAATACACCCTAAAATATTTATTATAAGTAAAACAAATTTTCTAAACAGGTCAGAGAAAATAAAGCCTCTTTTTATTTTATTTTAAAATATTTATATTTATAAATTAAGACAAAAAAAAAATATTGACAACCCTATTAACAAAATTATAACAATATGATGAAAATGAATGATGTAATTCTCTAAAGAGTATATTAATAGCATAAACAAGTTAGCAATAAACAATTTTATTAATAGTAATAAACAATCTTATATAAATGAAAATATTATACAATGGAAGTATGTAAAACAAATAATAATTATTATTTTCATTGTGTTAAATATAAGTACAATAAATGAATTTCATTGATCTCTAAAACCATCAAACCAATGTGATTTACTATCAATATTAATAATAACTAAGAGTGTCATGGCACAGTGGAACTGTATCTGTAAATATGATGGTTGTGGATCCAACCTCTATATAAGGGAAATGCAGTGACATTGAATGCCACCACTCAATATTGTTTTCCCTCATTATGGCACATAATGATAGCAGGAAGAGCAGAGGCAAACCATTGTTAAGACACTTTGTTCTCTACTTTTTGCTCAACTTTCGAGAATTTTTATGACTTTTTTGTTGACTTTTTGTGTTAGTGGTGAGTAGAAGTAGCGGTAGTAGGGGAACTTAATGTTGTGCTTATTTTACTGAAGCAGGTTTTCCTTAATACTTGTAATGTCACAATAAATGAAATGTGGTGGTTGAGGCAGTCGTGGCGCAGTGGCACAAAGGTGTGACTGTAACGCGACGGTTGTGGGTTCGATTGCACTCAAGGAAGTGAAATATTTATTTACGTTTATATTTCCATTTCTTTGCTCTGGTGTTGAGGTGGTGTGGGGGTGTGGAGGTGGTGGTGTTGAGGTGAGGTGTCTGCAAAGCGCGGCGTTGAGTTCATTTTTATTTATAAATAAAAAAAGTTGTGCAAAATCACAAGAAAATATAGTAAAGATGTGATGATGTAGAGTAAATACAATCGAATTACGTATTTGAATAAAGATGATAAGTTCTTAATTAATAACTTATGTTGTGTGTTTCAAACATAAAACATATATAACAATCTTCACTTGTTGTGAGATTTAATAAAGATATTTGATTACTTCTCGCAACAAAATTTGTAAATTTTCAAGCAGACCGTAGAAAAGGAATTTGATTAAGAAAATTAAGATATTTTCGTCAATAACATGGAATGAATGGAACAAAAATAAACATTTAAACTTAGGAAATTGAAATAATGTACTCTTTTTTTAAAAGTTAAATCATAACCTACCTATTGTAAAACAATTTTCTAAACTTTAATATAAGGTAAGGATAAGCCAGCTATTACCGCATGCACGAAAAAAACAATTCAAAAATGATTACTCGAATGAAATTGACAATTTGAGTTTTGACAGTTCATATTGGCACGCTCGAAACGCCATAAATTAAGAACGGAACGGAACTGCAGCTTATATTAAATGTAAATTAAATGAAAAGGTTTTTGGTGTCTTATAATTTAGCGAATGCAACATTTAAATAGTTCATAAAATTTAATTTATAAGGAATAACAAACATTAACTAGTTTACTAGTAAATATATAAGATGTTAACAAAAATTACCATTTCAATATTATTTGTTTCATTTATAGATAAAACGACCAAGATACGTACTTGAAAAGTAAACATTACAAAGAAATACTAAAAAAAAATTCTTGTAAAAGTAAACGTAGAACTGAAAACATATTTGATTAGTTCTTGTCAATTGCCATTATGTGATTATGTCTAATGTCATTGTCAATGTCAATCTCAGTAATCAGATCACGCATTATTACTATTTTCACGTGTTGCAAAGTTATTGAAGTAAAGAATTTTATATGCTTAACCTACGTTAAATAAATAAATAATAAATGAATTAATACATAATTTGATAAATTTTATTTAATTTCAATATTGTCAATATTTCAGTATATTGTATTTCAATGTCTTTACAAACACCTCCAATAAAACCGTCTGGCAAGAGTTGGCGAGAAATTAATCAAGAGAGAAAAGCCTTGAAGCGGCAACGAAATGAAGAAAAAATTGTTAAGAGAGAAAAGCGTCTTGCTCTTGAAAAAGAAGTGGAATTAAAAATTAAAGAAGAAATTGAAATAGAAAAAAAGAATGCTGAAATATCAACAGTTAGCATTGCTGTACCTGGATCCATTCTAGAAAATGCTCAGTCAGCTGAACTACGAACATATTTGGCAGGCCAAATAGCTAGAGCAGCATGCGTCTTTTGCGTAGACGAAATTGTGGTTTTTGATGATATTGGTGAGAAGTTAAATACAAAAATGTCAAAACTTGAAGATGCTGATGGAGTTAAAGTAGCTAGGAAAAGTTGTGTTCAACTTGCCCGAATATTGCAGTACTTGGAATGCCCACAATATTTAAGAAAACACTTTTTTCCAATACACAAGGACTTAGAATTTGCTGGACTTCTAAATCCCTTAGATGCACCCCATCATTTAAGAATGAGCAATGAATTCAAATTTAGGTATTGTATGAAATATTGTAAAACTATGGTATACCGAAACATTTGTGAATATGTGTTTTTAATTTCATAATCACAATCGTGGTTAATATACTTAATGAAAAGTTGGTCTCTTTTTAGGGAAGGCATCACTATGAATAAAAAAGTAAAACCTGGTAGAGGTTCACAAGTCAATGTTGGATTATTGCAAGATGTGTCAACTGATAAATTATTAAATCCAGGTATAAGAGTAACTGTTAAAATGTTACCCATTTCAGAGGGAAGTAAGAAAATAAAAGGAAAGATTGTTAGTCTTACAACACCAAGAGCAGAGACGGGAGTATACTGGGGATATACAGTTAGAATTGCTAACAGTCTCAGCCAAGTATTTGCACAGTGTCCTTATAAAGATGGGTAAGTTATGGTTATTAGGGTGTGCCCCTAAATTTTTTTTTCAGTTTTAGCTTAACGTTGTATTGCAAAATATAAAATTATTAATTTTTTAATGCTACATAATTTTAATCTTATTACAGGTATGATTTAACTATAGGTACCTCTGATAAAGGTACACCTTTAGAGGATTTACCAGAAAATGATGTTAAATACAATCATTCTTTAATTGTATTTGGTGGTTTGCATGGCATAGAAGCAGCCCTTGAAAGTGATGAACAGTTACAAGTTGAGGAGGCCAGTTTACTTTTTAATCATTATGTTAATGTTTTACCTAATCAAGGTTCAAGAACAATCAGAACTGAGGAAGCTATACTGATAGCTATGTCAAGTTTAAGGACAAAATTAAAAGCTAATAATGAACCAATGGTTTTTAAGGATACTGGAATAGCAGTGAGTTCGTCATTCCCTCAAGCAGACATGATTAAAAATGAGAACTCTGATTTAAGCAGATTTGATTAAAGTATACAATTATTATTAAAAATATTTTATTTTGTAAAATTTCTATAAAAATACTCCTTAGCCATATATTATATATGTATTAACAAAATCCCAATAATTTTTCTCAATGTATAAATATTAAAAAATGCTATTATCTTTATAACATAATAAAAATGTTATTACTATGATGAAAAAGAAGCACTGTTTGCTTATTCAGTCATCATCACTCATTTAATATGGATATCACCATTTATTAATAGATTGTTGTACAGTATCTCGTAATAATTGAATTGTAGCTGCTTGATCTTGAGATCCAATTATAGCAGTTCCTGCTACTATCATGTTAGCTCCAGCCTGCAATTAAAAATATAGATTAATTGGAAAACTTTAAAAACATTTTTTTGCTTCACAAAACCAAATATAGCAAGATGTGCAGAGTATGACAATATGTTCCTCACTTTCTGCCTAATTTTTCAGACCTTGCATGTTGAGTGTCAAAACACAATGCAGCGTTTTGTCTTGTCATCAGAGTAAGCAAATCAAAATAACTCCCCAGACTATATCATTAACCCACAAGCAGCCCTTGTAAGGCTTACAGTCGGATGCTGTGCTGCTGTGACAAGCACTTTATTAAACAAAAGTTATAAAAAAAGTATAAATATATTCATTTTACATTCTATCTCAATAAGAATGAGAATTCATGGAAAATCTTTCATTTACTTACATTTGCACAACAATCAATTGTTGATTGTCCCACTCCACCATCAACTTCAATGTCTAACAAAGGATAATGTTCTCTTAAATATTTAACTTTGTCCATTTGAGTTTCCATAAATTTTTGCCCCCCAAATCCAGGCTCTACAGTCATAATTAGTACCATATCTGATATAGATATATATTTCTCTACTTCTGTAACAGGCGTTCCAGGTTTAATTGCAACACCCACCTGTAAAAATCATAAAACATTTTACTATGTAGAAGTCAAGTGTGTCTATGTTTATTATAAAAACCAAACAAAATCTTTTATTATATGTCTTACCTTCATTCCATTTTCTTTTATTTTTCTGCACACTCTTTCAACATCATTTACAGGCTCTATATGAAATGTATATTGATTTACACCAGCATCAGCCATAGGTACTATCCACTAAAATTATAAAAACAGTATAATAAATACATAAGGAAAATAAAAATATGCTTATCATCATTAAATTACCTGTTCAGGATTTGACACCATCATATGTGTTTCGAAAAACGCTTCCTTAATTTTACCGCGTAAGCATTTAACTACTGGGTGACCAAAAGTTAAATTTGGTACGAATTGACCGTCCATAACATCTAAATGTAAATAATCTGCACCATTATTGAGTAGTTTTTGTGATTCTTCATATAAGGTAGAAAGATCTGCATTTAAAATGCTAGGACCAATTAAAGCTTTCAATTTTCGGCTCATTCTTATTAGTTTATGTATATTTTTTAAGTATAAAATGTTAAAAATTAAACGAATTTTATACAGTACTTTTAATGCAAAGATTACAGTATAAATAGAGGTTATCCGTTATATGGTTAATTGCTTATCAACAACTTATCAGTGGTTAAGGTCTAATGTCAATTGTCAAATTCTTATATACTTTGACAGGTTTGACAGATGCTACATATTAGTGACATTCTTAATGTATAATGTGAGTATTCGAGTGGAATAAAACGATAAAATAATTATCGATATGAATATAATAAAAATTTATACGTAAAACTAACATATATTGTTGATTAATATAATATTAAATTATTAAATAAGAAAAAAAATCAAGAATATGGTTTTTGTCCTAGAACGTAGTATTATTGCGATGCCGAAAGCGAATTAGTAGAGTTTTTTTGTTATTTATTGTGATCTTTTTTGATGAGATGATGATCTTTCTTTCTTTACTTGGTGTCCCCAAAGGCGGCACAGATGTTCATAACAGATGTCTGGTTAAATATGTTATGTTTGGAAAAGACATGACCAAAACAACGACGGGAACAAAAAATAGTTCCATTTGACTTTTTGTAAGTTTTCGATATAAGCTTTACAGACGATTCAATTATTGCCTTACGGGAAGTTTATATTCACAAGTTCACAACTATGTAAAGACCATCTAGAAAACAAAATGAAATTATGTCATACACATTTTTCATATATGTATTTAAAATGTTTATAATAATTGATTGTAAATTAGTTCGCTTTATAGGGATTTCATTCTTTGTACTTCATTTTGTTTATTGTAAAAATTATTGTCAGCCTGAATTTTGTAACAATTTAAATATTCACACGATGTGTAAATATAAGGTTTGTTACATATAGTAACAAAATGTTGAAAATATAATAAAATCACAAATTTGAGCAATTCAATTTTGTTGCTCTAAAGAAACTTTAAAGCGTTTTAAAT
This sequence comes from Heliconius melpomene melpomene, assembly GCA_000313835.2. Lineage (NCBI taxonomy): Eukaryota > Metazoa > Arthropoda > Insecta > Lepidoptera > Nymphalidae > Heliconius > Heliconius melpomene. The sequence continues at coordinate 47,310 of HE669325.1, read as the reverse complement.
TATGTTTTTGTATCATTTCCAATTATTATTCTATTAGTTGCCAGGCCCATCAAACGACTGTTTTGATTACGAAAGATTAATTGTAACAACGAAGGAAAAACAAGATGTTTTAAATAAATTAAACAGCAGAAGAAATAAGATTGCGTCGGGTGAAATACGTTCATTGTCCTCTGCCGAAAATATGATTAAATTGGTAAGATAAGCCTTTTCAACTTTGTGTTTAAGTTTAAGCAGCCACTTCGTCTCAAAATTATGCGATTACTTATTATTATTTCTTGAGGGCTAAAATATTGGATAAAAAATATAAAAATGAGGTTGTCGCGCAGGGGCACAAGCGTGTTACTGTATCGCGACTTTTTTTTGTGGGTTCGATTCCCACTCGGGGGGAATGAATTTAAAATTGAAAATATTAATTATTTATTAATATTTTTATTTTTCGTTCTGGTACCAAGGCGAAACCGCGGTGCTATGCCCCACCACTCAACACGCAATGCCTCCAGAATTCGTCGGAAAGTGGGAAATGGAATGTCTTAAGACTAGGTTCCCTCTAACGACCCTGCTACATGCGGGATTCAGCGTGAAGCTTTAAAAAAATATTATTTCTGAAGGGTTAAAGTTTTGGACATAATAAAAAAATATATATTGCGTTGACTTGAATATTTATTATATAGCCCATTTTGCCCCATATATAGTCAAGATAAAGTAGGTTTCATTTACGCCAAAAATCCCAATATATATTGCGAACTAGATATTTAACGCTAACTACTTAAGTTGTCAGGTAAGTTAAGTAGTTTCTTTGTTTGAGGAATTTCGAACTGCCGATGACGCCCTCATGGGAGTACTATCCTTTGTTGTTTATTAAGTACCTTTCTCATCGTCTTAAATTATTTTTGTAAAACGATAATATATAGCTATAACTAAAGTATATATATAATATTTCAATTGGTCCGGATTTAAATCCAAAATTTGATGGTTTATCGATCTTTATTATTAAGTATTGTAGGGAAGTAAATGTGTGTATTATATATCAAGAAGGCATCTAACAAATTTCCTTACAATTGCATAAAACAAATTCGTTTGGCTTTGGTGTATGTCTACTAATTTCTACTAATTTGGTACTGATTTAAGTTAAATTAAAAAATTACGTTATTTAATTATATAATTAAAAAATATTTCTTTAACCTATATATTTTTTAGATTTGGAATGAAGAATTGGAACTTTTTGCCCAAAGATGGGCCGACCAATGTGTCAATAGTAGCGAAACCGATGCCTGTAGAGATTTAGGTGAACTATTTTTTTATTGTATGTATTACTTTCACTATAACAGTTTTCATTTAATAATAAATAATATTAGTAATTTTTTTCATACAAATGTAAGTTATTTGTTTTACTGTTACTCTCCAGCTCATGTTATCCATCTGAAAATTAGCATCAACGTGAAAAAAATTCCTAATTTATAAAATTACAGTCACAAATAAGTCAACTTGGCACTGGAACTAGGCGTTTTTAGTAAGCTAAAGGTACTTCATAAATGTTATGAGCTGTATTTAATACATTTACCTTTTCAAACTAACCCACGTTAAATTTATACTTACCTTTTGAATTAGTAGTGCCTATTCACTGCTATGAAAAGAACTTCAAAATATGATGTTCTTACACTTGATGAAAATTATAACGAAATTAATAACTTATCCTGAAAGTTTCAGTCCGCTAGCAGCGGCTAGTCTTTTGTGGAGAACGAGAGCGAGCCACTCGTAAATTGTTTACTGCCTTGTGGGGCTCTTGTCTATGATATAATATATAGTAATAGTATTCTTAATATATTAAGAATTATATTGTAATCGGTTTTTCGGAACTGTAGTCCATAATTGAACAAAGACCTAATTAATATCGTGTACTTTGTATGTAAAACGTCTCTACATACTGTATTCTTAATTAAATCTATAATTTTTTCTCCTAATTTTATATTTCTAGAGAAAAAAATAGTGATTTTATTTGTTATAATTTATTTACTTATGACAATTATTCTTACGCTTATTATTTATTAATAGAGAATACAGCTGTTGGACAAAATGTAGCAACAATATTTGGAGACGCTCCAGGTTTGACTGCTTCGTCTTTAGTGGATCTATGGTATATGGAACTTCTCAATATGAACGTATCGGTTTTGCACCATTTTATATCGTAAGTTAATAAACAATAAACAGTTAATAATAGTTTTATTTTTATTAAGCTATTCGTGTATATTCTCTCTGTATTCTCTATTGGATAATAGATCCTAATTCCTAATGTCAAGGCATTTCGTTATGCCTGGTTTCGAAATATATGTGTTGAGTATATTCTGGTCTCGAGACAAATACCTCCAGAATTTGGTGGAAAGTGAGATACAGCGTGAAGGTGATTTGATTTGTGTACTGAGAAGCGCACAGTGCAGCTTTGTTTTTCCGGGATGGAGAAATAATAATTATTTATTGCCTAGAACTTTTATAGAACCCACAACTAATGTGCCTAAAGTAAGACGCTGTCTCTACTCACTGCGCCAAGATTTCCTCAAATTTAAAATAGGCCTGTACGGACGTAATCTTTTTTCCTCTACAGGTCATCTGTACTAGGAAAGGAATCATATGATTTTTTTACGCAACTTGCATGGGCAGATACTAAAGAAGTGGGATGTGGTGGTGTTAAATTTAAGGTACACAAATAGATTACAAAAATATAAATACAAATAAACACATAAATATAAATATAATGATTTTAGATATTAGAAGAACAAGTAGGTGCCGATTTAGCAAGGTCTAGAACAGTTTATAGATTGGTATGTAATTTTGCCCCGAGTGGCAATCGTGTTGGATTATCTGTATATCATAAGGGGATGCCATGTTCTCAATGTCCTGTTGGAAGTAACTGTGACATAGAATATAAATCATTATGTGGTTAGTGTTATCAAATTTATAGTACGTAATTATTTATTAATATAAATGTGTGGATGGATATTTGTTCTGCTTTCACGAAAAACTGACTGGATTGTGATGAAACTTTATAGCTTTACATCAAAATATATGCACGGGTTCCAATTTATATAAGATTTTGTATAATTTGGCTATAACAGAGTTTTTTGCTGTTGAGGGGCTTTTGGTGGCTAGTTATTTATATATAGCAATTACTTGGCTGAACGCGATATATTTCAAGTGTGAAACTAAGTGACAACACTGATCTGCTTCTCGCCACCCCTTTGATAATCTCCCCCAAAAATATAGTTTTTAAGAAGAGATCAGCTGAGAGGGTGTTTTTTGTATAACAAGGTTTAATATTTTAGATTTTTTTAAAGAAATGTACAAATTTACATAGGTACATACATATACAAAGATTAATGTACATATTATATTGATTTCGAAATTTTATAACTTTTTTCAATACTTCATATATAATACATACATATATTCTAGCTTTTAAAACTCCTTTAACTGTAAGTGACATTTACAAAGAATATGAAAGAGATCATGACAAAATTGATAATTATAAGGAGATGACTACATTGACAGAAAAATCAGAACCTGTACTAAGTAATATAGATTTCTTTTCTTCATCTAATATGAGCGCTGATAATGATACGCATTTCGATTTCTGGTCCTACTTGTTTGACATTACAAAAATATCTTCCCCGATAACTGAAAGTACAACAAAATGTAAAGAGATGTTGGCAGTTGATGAATTTGTACAACTTCTTAAGAACAAGTTGAATAATGATCAGATATTAAAGGAATTACTATTGTCCACATCTACACAATCTGCTACGGAGTTTGTGGCCATAGATAAAAAGGTAGCTGCTATCATAAATCAATTATACACTAAAAAGGAAACAACAGTTACAAGTCAAACGACAGAGAATAACAGCCTAAATTCAACTATACTTGCTGATCTAGTGGAGGCTGTAATATTTAGACACAGTGGTAATTATTTTTACTTTTTAGTAGTCACCACTGTTCATTTGTAACGGTCTTAGAATCGGACGTTTTTGTTTAAATGATTAAATCAATAGCTTTAAATTTCTTAAAGACTTCGTCTCTATATGCTTGTTTTTTGTTGAAATAATTATAATTTCAGATAAATATTCAAGCACTACGTATAATAAAATAAACACTGAATTCGAGGCCGATGTGGGTCCTATAAAGATTCAAGCGGAACTGGCACAAGTCAAACCTAATATAGAGTTTACAGGTCACTATTTTTTCCCAGAAGATGACGAACAACCAGATCAAGAAGCCACTGAGCTGTATGATGAGACTGAAACTTTACCTTTATCTGAAATAGTTCTTGAAATTGAAGAAATGAAACGAAGTAAAGTTACAAAAGATTTTATAGAAGCAATTTTTGAAACCGACTTTGTTACAGATTATAAAACACCTGACGTTTTACCGATTATTGATAATACAAGCGGTACGAGTATAATATAAATAAAATTTAATGTTATATTGTTAAATCAAAACATATTAAATCTTACAATTTTAGGAACAGGTATATTAAATGATTATATGAAAGAATCTAAATTAAATAAACGTGACGTTCAACTGGTAAAAAGAAAAGGACATAATTATGATTTATTTATAAACTATAGTGACTTATTGAAACGTTTAGCTACTGACCTAGGAATTCTTAAATTAAATAAAAGATTTAGTTGTGCTTATAATTTTGGACAAAAATTACAACTCACAGTTCTCATTTCTGTATTTATTATTGTATCTCATTTATTTATCGTGAATATTGAATACATAATATGTTGATTAAGAGATATGAATGGCTTAAACTAAAGGATATATAACACCATTAGAAAATCGAAGGTAAATTATAATAAAGGACTTAATTATGAACGTATAATTTATTATTTAATTAAAAGGATCACTAGCAATAATATAAAATAAGAACATTTTAATTTATCAACATTATTACAAAAACATTTTGTATGAGTTTCATTGGGCCTATTTTTCCTTGTATCAAGTATCTTTTGTAAAACCAAGTAGTAAAGATCCCCATACGATAGCAAAGTAATATGGTTACTGCGCTTCAAACTTTTATTTTCGCGTCTTATATTTTTCTTTTTACGTAGTTTAACCATGGGTGTATTATTTATTAAAATATTTTTATTTATAATCGTATTATAGCGATATTTATAGATTGATTTAATTTTTGGAATTTTCATTGTAAAATTTAAATTTATTTGTCCACTTTTGGAATGTAAGATATCTCCATGTTTATGTAATGAATTATTTATGTTAGCATTACGCTTATTCAAAGATCGGCGCTCACAATAGTCTTCATCGTTGTCAGTTTCATCAATAGTGGACGTCATTTCAGTTGGCAATGTGTCCATTTTATTTCTGTCCATGAAATCACGTGTACATGTGGAAGTTCTTGTGCATCCTTCAACATAGCCTGGAGGTGTGTTGGACCCGAAGTTGCTGCCGTGTCCACCAGGAATCAAGCTACCCGCACTATCCGTTAATGATGCAGCTGTCCAAGTGCAAGTTAATTTTCTTGTACAATGTTTTAATCGAACATAAGGTGTATTTGCGGTATACTCCGATGTACTTACTGTAGTCGTATCTGAATCTCTTAATATTTTCTTTTCTTCACTGTAATTAGGCATATCTTGCATATCTTCTTTTCGACGTCGACCGGACAACGCAGTCAAGTTAAATTTTCTTAAATGCATTAATTCGTCGAATGATAAATATTTTTCGGTCATACGATTAACTTTTTCTTGTCGTTCCATATTTTTTATGGTTATGGGCTCAGTTGTAACAATGGTTTTTAAAGTACTTCTTGTCCTTTTTGATCGAGGTAGTTTTTTATTTGGTAAAGTAGTATATAAAAGAGATCTTAAAGATAATTGTTTGTGTTTATTATTGGAATCATCTTTTTGCCAAAGAGGTTTATAACTTCTTTCATTGTTACTTCCGGCTACGTCACTGGAATTTAAAATTTTCGTCATTAATAAAACATATTAAAAATTTCAATAAAATATGGCATAATTAATTACCTGCCTATAATCATAAATCCCGTCCTTTCGTTTCTTTAGACGTCTTTGATTAATTGAATCAAAATTTTTCTCCTTTTTTACGTCTTTTAAAGGCAAATCATATTGATGAAACTCACTGTTACTTTCTAAGGAGTCATCATCATTTCTTTTCAAAGATTTCAGCATATCACAATTATGACCTGGATATTTGGAGTCACAATCACAGTTCCTGTTCTCCGTACGTCGATTAGAATTTTGACATCTTGTTTCAAATATTGTACACGAGCATGCATCGTTTAAATTTGAAAGCGTTGTAGTTTCATAGTACGAGGCACAATATTTCGTAAATAACTGGTAATTTGTTTTTTGATTTCGGGTACACTTATGTAATTTTTTTTTACATTCGCAAGTAGACATATCATTTTTTGCTGGGAAAATTGTTCTACGTGTACATCGGGTGTTACCGTCTTGTTGCTTATAGAGAGGTGTTTCGAAGTCATATCTTCGTGAGTCAAATGTTGTTTTCGGATGTAGTGAGTCATATTCATCTGTGTGATGATGGTCGTGATATACCTTCGAATGACCTCTGTCTTGTTGATGGGAATTATCATTCAAATGTCTCGATTTATTTCTTTGATTTATCCATAGCGTATCATAATCCAAAGGGTAGCTACGTTTGACAGCATCTAAAAATAAAACTCTAAGTTTATTTATAATTCTATATTTTATATTATTATATAAGAGGCCGTCGTGGCGCAGCAGCCCAAGGGTGTGACTGTAACGCGACGGTTGTGGGTTCGAACCCCTCTCGAGGACGAGAAATATTTATTTACGTTTATATTTCCATTTCTTCGCTCTGGTGTCGAGGCAAAGCGCGGCGTTGAGTTCTGCCACTCAACACGCAATGCCTTCAGAATTCGGCAGAAAGTGAGGAACCGAGGAAAGTGGGAACTAGGTTCCCTCTGCCTGCCCTGCTGTGTGCGGGATACAGCGTGAAGCTGATTTTATATAATTAACATAATTAACTATGATACTGCAAAGACCAACTCTGTTTAGTACGGTAAGATAATTAATAATTATATAGCAACACCATTACTCACCATAAGGATAATTTAATACACGGTGATTCTTATAGGGATGAATAGGACCTTTTGATGTTGTTGCTTGTTTTATATTACTATAAACAGGATCAATTTCTTGCTTCGCTGAATCATTAAATATATTGCGAATCCTAAGTAAACTAGTCGCCACTGTTTTCTCAGAGGACAATCTATCTAAATATACAATATTATATCTAATATATAATATTTTATAATATATAAAATGGAACGCCTATACGCCAGATATAGGCGTTCCATTTTGTTAATTAATTAAAGTGTGTTGAGCATTGTTAAAATATTATATCTTTGTTGAAAATAATGTGAAAAAGGATACAACGTTATGGCCGTTATAATTATATATACATATCGACGTTCATATTAAATTTAATAATGTATTAGATCGAAATACATAATGTAGTAATTAAAAGTCAATGATGATAGGTTCACCTGGTCCACCACTTTCAGTTTTGTAGGTGCAAAGTCCAGGAAATATTTCATCAGGACTCATATCGTCGTTGCACTGAGTAGCGGGATATCCAATAGTATAAATAGGTTTTCTATGTAAATTTCCGCGCGGCGCGAAATTACATACGAGTCTGTCCACAAATATGGCGTTAGAATTTCGTATCTGTAATTTTTGTACTATAAATTTAGTTATATTATTTAAGAAATTATAAAATATGTATAATAAGGTATAAATTCTTACGTGGAATTTAGCTCTGCCACATCCAACTTTATCTGTGTTAGCCCAAATAAGTTGAGTGAAAGAATTTGCTTTGAAATCTTGAGATCTATAATATGAGATGTGAGATTTAAGGTAATAAATATAAGCAAATAATTAAGTTTTCACAGTCTGATAGTTTTCACAGTCTGACAGAATTTTGATACTTAACATGCAATGTCTCTAAATCAGCAGTGAAGTGGATAACGCAGTGTTTTGACGCTAGGCTCTCTGTCCCTGCTTTACCTACATGGAATAAAGCGTCAAGTTCAAACATGTATTTTAAAATAAATTACATAATATTGTAATTAATAAAAATGTTTTTGAACCTGATGTAAATATAGAACTTTTTACTTACTGATTGTAATATGTTACGCTTCCCACGTACTCGATGGAACGCATAAACCACATTTCAACAAAACTTTTCACATTGATTCCGGAAGATGGGCCTGTTATAGTAGCGATACTTTGTCCAACTCTTGTTTTTTCTTTCGAGTGTTGAAAAATATGCATAAAAAAATATTAAAATATAATTATAAGATATTGCTCTACCTAATTTCTAATTGGAAGTAGCTTTTTTCTTTTATTTCAATTTCATCTTTAACATTTTTATAATATAAATAATTAAATATATTATTAAATATTAAAGTTAAATAAAATATTTCTTGGTGTTGATTCAACTGTGGTACAGGTAGAACGTGTCCAGCTCGACTACTCGTGTTCTCTACTAATTGTTTAGGGTTTACGTTAATAACTCGGGTTTATTTTTTAAATAAACTTTCTTCTATTTTAAATAGAATAGTGTCAAATTCGTAGTATTTTTAAGTGAAATATACGAACGTAAGTACTGGGTCTCATACTTATTAAAGTCGTTTAGTCAATAAAAACTAAATTCAGCGCAAAGGAATATAGGAATAAAAAAATATCTCGAAGTAAAATTTCTAAACATAACATATTTTTTTTAGAAGATAACTTTTGTTGCGAGAGCTATATTTTGTCACTTAATTTTAGACAGAGAAAAATAAATTTACCTAGGTCACGACATTCATCTTCTCTATCGGGCTTCAAGGATTGGTCGCATTGGTCCACCCACCTTTGAGCAAACACAGCCAACTCATTTGACCAGGTCTAGTAAAACAAAGAAACACTTATTAAAGTAGAATATAAGAATAGTCATTATATTTGAGGTGGTCATGTGCTTAAACGTGCGACTGTAAACGCGATTGTTGTAGGTTCGATTCCTTTTCGGGAGACTGAAATTTTTAATATTTTCATTTTTTCGCTCGGGTAACTAAAGCTTACAAATATACGTATGTATGTATTTAAATAATTTTCAAATATTATGAAGTATGTAATTACAGTGGGGAACGGAGTGTTTAAACACTTGGTTCCCTCTGTCTACCCAGCTGTGTGCGGGATACAGCGTGAAGCTGAACTCTATGTACAGAGTGAAAAAAGATTTTAGTACAGTCGCAGTTATGATGGTCGTTACTATATAATAAGTACCTATTATATAAAATTATTATTAACAAAAAGCTCTTACGATTTTCTTCATGTTAGCAGCTGCGTGAAAATACTTAGACTGACCCATTGCAATGAAATTTCTTCGTTTGTTAATTTGGGTAACAATGGTGTTCATTTGGTTTGGCGTTAGTAAAGTATTACTATCATATCCTATACATTTGGGATTTGGACCTGGAATCTTAAATATAATAAACGTGAAGTACCTACTAATTATTTTTAAGGTTAACAACAAATGTATTTTATATAAATTTCACTTTACCTCATATTTGCAAAAAGTATGGTCAGGACAAATTTCACAATATTTATTTCTATAAGCGTAAAGATTTTGAACATATATTAGAAAAAAGTAAACTTTTAACTTTGGCATAGTAAATTTGATAAAATTAAAGATATACACAATAACTGACAATAAACAAATCTGGGATCGTGGGTTCCTTGATTACTGTTTATAGAAATGACAAGCAAAATTAACATGTGCCAAATATACGTAAGGAGTCGTAAAAATGGATGATATTAAGTATTGGTTATGTTATTTATACATTATACTCTAATTATTGCAAATATATTTGTTATTGACGCAGAGAGTTTTATCACTAATCATGAAAAAGAGACCTTTACCGATAGCAAAATTTCAAGTAATGTAATTTATTTGATAACGCACGATAAATATATATAAATTGGTCTCTATTTATTTTTCACACTGGTTTTTGTTTCAGATTCCGAAATCCAACAAATAAATAATACAGCTGTAAAATCAAATTTTCAATTGAAGCAAATGAATGTCTCAAATAATTTAAAATCAAACTTTTTCGATAAAATGTTGTCGAATGAAATGCTATCTATAAAACAACATATTTACGAAAAAGATTCAAGTTCTACAGTTTATCTTACATTTAAAAATAGTGCACAAACTCCAACGCTTGAAATTAAGCAAAAATGGCTTCTTGAAAAACCTCTGGTTAAGCAAGCCGGCAAAAAACAGGTCAAATCTACTAGTTTCCCATTTGGTAAAAAAAAAGTTAAGTCAAGAAAAAAAGGAGTCGAACACGAGAAAAGAAATTTGGCTGATATACAAAGGGAAGCTATGGATGAAGGTGACTTTTCGCCAGTTATTTTTACCACTACACATAATCGGCCTAAATCTACGCATGCCAGTCATTATAGTTATACAAAATCATGCATCCCAACATCTTGTAGTCGCCATAAATCTGAAAAATTAGAAATCAATACTGTAAAAATATGTTCTCATACAACTAGGGCAGATTGCACAAGAACTTCCGAAATAAAGCCTATTTCTATAACATACTATCCTTATTACGTGTATTCTCCATATTTTGTGGGAGTAACTAATGATTATGCTTACAATACTTATGAAGAACATATTGAAACTAAAAAGCCGTATAATTACGATTTATATTTGGAAGGGGATGATGAATTGCCTAATGATGAAAATGATTATGAAATAAATGCAGTAAGTGGGAAGTATCATGAAAAGAATTATAAAAAGGACTCCAAAATATATTCTATAAAATATGACGATTCTGACGATACGACGGATGCTATAGATTTATCAAAAAAACTGAGTAAAAGTTATTTTAAAATCGTTAACAGAGATGAATTTGTAAGTGAAGTTGTAGAAGATTTGAAAGATTATTACAATGATGTAATTATTAAAGATTGTTACTGTTCATGTTTTAAGGAGAGCAAATCAACAATTCTCCATTTAGTATTCATTGGTTTTTGTAATGTAATGTTATGTTTTGTCAATTCTATTTAAATAAATATTGTGAACATGGTTTGTTGCATTCGTTCTAATACCTTCAATAAGCTGTCCAATATCGCCGTAGTTCTACAAAGGGTATTTGTAATTTACTTTTGTTTATAAGAATAAAATAAATACAAAGATTCCAATATTTTTGTCTATATAAAGAAATTAAATTTTAGTCTAAATTATACTACAAATATAGGTAAAGAATTTTATTTTTTACAATAAGTTAAGAAGCATAATTGTTTAAAATTATTTAGATTAAGTTTCAAACTAAGTCTATTAAGGGAATCACGCGTAAGCTTTTCTTGATAATTGTTGATGCGGAACTATTCTAAGTAGGTACTAATCTTAATAAATCCAAGTCCAAATTATTGTATGAAGAATTTCATTCCGGGTGTCGTTTCATAAAGTATATAATTAATAAATAGAGTCAATGAAATAATATTAAACTAGTATATTATATGGAACGAGCTATGGAAATTATTATCTTGCAATTATAATTTTATTAGGTATCTTTAACAATGGACTCAGTACATTACATCAGTATATAATATAATGACAATTACATATATTTCTTTTTTTTTGTACTTATAAAAAATATTATTAAACTTTGAATGATTATTTAAATTTTAATGTGAAACTCAGCGGAATGTTTGTAAATTTATGGTTCTGTAATATCTTCCGGCTCGTTGTCTGAAAACCATAGTGAAATAAATTTTATGTTACATATTATTTTTTTTACGGTTTCACGCATCCGAAAAGAGATGTCAGCTTTAGCACAAGATTTGAAGCTTTACGTAAAGATTTATGGTGTAATTTGACTAAAAATATTTTGGTATACCAGCAAGGATAATATTGTAGCCTGTAAACATAATCTTCATAGATACCAATATATATATAATTTATAGTGAATCTTCCCAGAAAACATACGTATAAAATAAATATAAATTATTTTCGTTATTCCGTTCACAGCACCGTAAACGTTTTTAGTTCGACGTCCATTTTGATGAGGGTTGCTTGGTAATATTTAACCAGCAGGTACCCACCGTCCAGATATTTGATGTAACTTGATATTTTATTCGAGTACTTATTATGTATCTCGTACTTTTTTGGATTAGGATTTATATTTTGCTTTACCGTAAGCTTAAATTTGATCGTAATATTATATTACTTGCATTACTATTTTAGCGATACTATTTTAGTGTAGATTGAGCCATTTAAGGCGACGAATAGGACGTGGGATGTATGTAGGCGGTACTATGTCGCTTTTACAATTTATAAATATTTTAGATAAGTAGTTTGTGAATGGAAACTCCACTCCTGTTATTATTAAGATTTGTTAGGTCCGTTGTGAGGTCCGCATAGGTGCGTTTAGGCAAAGATCTGGTATTTATTTTTCAGATTCGTGATAAACAATTAAAAAATATTCATTCAGTTACTTTAAGGATTTAATTATTTTATAAATTGCTTAATATATAATATGCAAAATTTAAAAAAATATATTGAATTCATATTTTTGTTACAAATTGTATTTTTTACATATCTTTTTTATGGTACTCAAAGATTTTAATAATAAAAGAATACACAAAAGTGTTGAGGTGCCACAAAATTAATGATCATTTTGCAAATAACCCTGTCCTCATCAATCTCCTCATAGGTACCCCGCTCGTAAAGAACGACGCGGCGGTTAATTTGAGAATTAGTGCCTTTTAATTTTAGCCCCTTAACTTAATGATATTTTTTTAAATAACTGGTAATAAATAGCATGTTTAATAGTTAAACTTTTATAAAACATATATTATGTGATATTTTCAATTTGGTACAATAATTTAGCAGGTATCTTTTGTAAAATGATATTTTTCGTCACCGTCACGCATACTGTCAGAAGCAGTTACACTGCGCTACGGCGGCCATACTCGTATATGTACCTACTCGCATACACATACTAATTTATATATTTTTTTACTGGAGTTCGTGCAAAATTTTCAAAAGAAAACGAACGAAATGTAAATTTATTTATTTTAATGTTATACCTTATTATTGTTACTCAAAGCGAGGAAATGAAAATATTAAATATTTCAATGTTTTGAGTGGGAATCGAACCCTCAACCGTCACGTCTAAAATCGCTCGCTTGTGTCCCTGTACCACGATGACCTCATTTAAATTTAAATGTAATACTTATTACTTACAGGGTTATTAAAGGTATAACTTGAAGTCTCTAATCTTCTTCTATCTGGTAAAATCGCCTTCCTACTTAAGCTACACCACTTTGGAAGGTCTTCTACGGTATTTCTTCCTCAGTGGTAAGTTCATAGAGTTGATTCATAGCATTAGATTCTCATATTTTATTATGAAAATAACGTTTATCATAAAAACTAATCGAGCGAAGTGTGCGCGATGCGAAATATCATTTCAGTACAACGACGCGTCGTGACTTTCAGACAAACACATTTAATTTTTATTCTTATGAATATTTCATCTTATAATATTATTGACACTGAAAATTTTCAAAAAGAATTGCTTTCATAAAAATTTATTAAAGTCTTTGCACAAAATTTTCACACTCTAACACCGCATGTATGATATTAAAATACATTAAGCAAAAAATTGTTGAAATATAACTTTTTTATATTTAATCTTAGCGTGCCTAGTTCTAAATTACTAATGTATGTTTACTAAAATGATAACTAATGTGGTATGCAACTTTCAGTGAAAATTGCTTTAGTTTAATAGACACAGTATGTACGTATCCATTTTAAATAGTGTTGACGTCACCTTATGTAAACTTTCTTTGCAAAAAATATTTATATCGTCAATATGTTTGTATAAAAATTATTGATTCCAAATAAAATATAATTTAAGCAAGAATTAGAATGAATAAATTTACTACAAATAATTAATAAGTTAATAATTTTTTTTAAATAATAATTAATAATTTGTAAGTTAACAATATAGGTACTGGTTCAGTATAAGTAATACGAATAGTTCAATATTTGTATTCTTACATCTGGCCAATTAAGTTTTATTTCTAGATCTGACCATATAAAAGTACCTACAAGTTCTATATTTGCAAACAATATTTTTTCGTAATAGGTTTAAACATAAAACTGCTGTAGGTAAGATGTTAATAAAATATGCTGAAATAAGTATAAAATAAAACCATTTGAATTAAAATTATGACAGCACTAACAAAATATAGTAATAAAGTTGTTTCGTTCGTCATATTGCACCTTTCGCGATATTAGAGTGCTGAATTTCCATATAAAATGTATTCGTAACTCGTAATGGCTGCATACAAGTAGGTATTAAACTTTTAAATAGTTCGTAACTAATAATATTTTACACCGACTTTATGTACATGCATAATGTGATTAAAATTAAAGTATGGGTATATTGTTGATTTATATATATATATATATATATATATATATATATATATATTATTTATTTATTTATTTATTTAGTAATTTGGTAAATTAAAAAAAAGAACTCGATTTGTATACCTTTGGAGGAACTTCGGCTAGGTGGTAAAACATGCTATACTCTATTTAATAGACCGGGGATTTTTACTTTTACTCGGCAGAAAGTGGAGAACGGAGCGTCTTAACCACTAGGTTCCATCCGCCTACCCTGCTCAGTGCGGGATAACACGTGAAGCTAATTTAATTTTTTAATTATTTTTTTTTCATTTTAGGCTTTGTCCAACTTATAGCAGGGTATGCAGGAGTGAGACTAGTACACGTATCATATCGTTCTCCGATTTTCGTTAGAGTGCGTGTCAAGTGACGAAATATTCTGACGGGTCAGACCAGAGGAATTAAAAAAAAATCCAGAATGTGAATCGATCCTACATACAGTAACATAAAATATATAATACTCCGCTTAGAACTTTCTCTTTCTCATTCGTGCCACGCTCCTTTTATATTTGCCATTAAATTATTTATAAGGAACAAGTGCAGCTAAACACAATGCTTGTCTCAAAGTTCAATGTAAGATGAATTTCTAATTAAAAACTATTTAATGAGATAAAAGTTTGTCTCAGACTTATTAACTTTAAAAGTTCAACATTAAAACTTGAAATTGTAAGAAATATCTAAGTATACATAGAAAAGCTCATTATGATCTTGTTCAAAGCTTTAAGGTTTTGCAGATACTTCTTGAAATTCCCTAAAAGGCATGTTTAATATACATACATATGTATTTATTCGGAGCCTCGAGATTGTAAGCTGAGAATTAATTTCAAAAGTAATTAAACATATTCCCTCTAAAAGTATAATATAATACAAAGATGTATGTATATTTACATACACAGTTATGTATATTACATAAAAAGGGATTATAAATAACATTAATTGATCAGCTGTGACTGAATGAATGAGCGATTACATGTGAAGATCATAGGTTCATTTAAGAGATTCATTTAAATTTTTTAGGAATCGAATTTTCAAGATTTGGAGAAGGAAGGAAGGACTTAGCCTATGTCTCATCACAATAGTGTAAAGTCTCCAAATAGGCGAGAATTGGTGTAGAGAATTTGGTAGGTACAAAAAATAATATAACGGCATAACCAGCCTTAACCCGACACCTCTTTTAGTGATTGACGTCAGATTTCATGTCTGTTGAAAGGAATTCCATTAGCCATGAAATAATTGTTTAACGTGACAATTAACAAGCCGGCGTCAAACATTAAAATGGATGTTTATCTAACAGATAATTGCTTTTTGAATGATATATTTGATATTATATTCAATTTCCCCCCCGTACATAGCAGAGTAGCCAGAGGGAATCTGGGAGTATAGTATTAAGACACTCCGTTCCCATTAGGACACTGAATTGTCGAGGTATAGCGTGTTGAGAGGCGGAGCTCAACGACGCGCTTTGTCTTGTTAGCAGAGTAAGAAAATGAAAATATTAAATATTTAATTTCCCCGAGTGAGAATCAAACCTATAATCAAGTCAAGTTCAAGTTCTTATTGGTTGTTGTTACCTATTATTATACAGTACGAACAATAGAATAAAACGTAATATGGCAAATAGAAATAGCACGCTGAGTTGGTTAAGGAAAGATTGAATGAACGGCAAAAGTTGTATAAGATGAAAGTGCCTCACTCGATACGTTCAATAAAATTGTTAAAATATTTTTCATTTTATTACTAGTTTTTATTTAATTTGCTGTGTTAGTGTGTGTGGAATTTTAGTGTCCGATCGAGCTGAAATTTGAATTACTATTTCAGTTCTGATGACAATAAACTTACATATAATCAATATTGTTGTTAATGCAAAATGGCCGCCGCAACGAAATGGCGGATTAGAAATATTTGCGCAACCCAGGTGGATTATGAATACCAAATGAAAGAGCTTGATTTGTAAAATACTTGAAAAACAACTATATTTCGAAGATTCTTTTTTTGTGAATCATTTTTAATCATTTTAAAATTCTACCAAAGATAAGATATTTTTCTAAGAATTGTAAATTTATTACAAACAGTTAAGAATAATATCCAATATTTCGTAAGTAATTTTGTTCTTTTTGTTTCTACTATAGCTGAATCATAATAGCTTGAAGAAAATATATCGAAAGTAAAAATATAAAATGTTCTAACTGAAAAATAAATCCGCAATAAAAAGGAAATTTGAAAATAATCCTCAAAAATGAAAAATAAATTCATTATAATAAAGCGAATTTCAGTTACCAAAGTCGTCTTGCTATTTTTCGTCATCAAAATGCAAAGACCCCGTTTCACATACTTATTCCGAATGTTTTTCCGCTAAATGGCTCGAGTGTCACTAAGTCGTTATTGAAAAAGCTTCGGCTATTTCCTCCTTTCTAAAGTGATTTCCCAGAGATAAGTTTTCCGCTTATTCGTGGTTTGCTTTTTACTTACTATGTATGTGATTTAAATGATAAGTGCATCTTTGGTTTTCATACACCTTATACAGTGATAGGGTAGGTAAAGAACCTTACCTTATGATGAGTCTCTAACTTCGTCGTCCACTATTTACTCATTATTAAAAATATTGTATTTGGGTAAATACTAATTTGCATTGAGAATGCAAGTTAGTATTTTTTTTTAATATAAATATTTCCCAATGTAATTCCAATATATTCCACCCTACAACCCATGTATCTTTATATGTTTGTTTGTATTTGTAACCACATCTTTTAACCAGGCACGTAACGATTGAAATAACTTTTAATATTGACATACGCCATCCCAGCTAATAGCTAGCTGTATAAATATTCAATGACCTTCCAAAAAGTCCAATGTCAAATTACATGCTGA
Source organism: Heliconius melpomene melpomene (assembly GCA_000313835.2). NCBI lineage: Eukaryota > Metazoa > Arthropoda > Insecta > Lepidoptera > Nymphalidae > Heliconius > Heliconius melpomene. The sequence continues at coordinate 29,895 of HE669325.1, read as the reverse complement.
CTTAGCGAAAGTTATGCAAAATATCCAATATCTATTCAACAAATTAATATCTGATCTTACATAATATAGAAAGCAGTACTTAATTAATTATTTTCGTATTTTTCATGATATTATATTCGGATATGTATAGGATATCTTTTTTTATACCTTTACTTAGTGTTAGTGTAAACTTAGTGTTAAGACACTCCAGTCCTCACTTTTCACCTAATTTTCGAGCTGCTATGTCTTCTTGTCACAGTAAGGAAATGGAAACAATTTATTCCCCTAAATGATAATTGAATCCGCAACCGTCGTTTTAATATAATATAATAGATAGAATAAAATAACAACATTTAAAAGCTCTATCGAGGTTAGCAAGTCAGCGTACGCGATACAGCCACAAAACACACAATATTATCGTGAATCGTTTGAATTTCAGAAAAAGCTCGAGGCCTCCAATTTTTGTAAGGAACCCTCAGCGAGTGGGTCCGACTCGCGCTTGTCCGATTTTTTTTATATATCTATTATTTTAAAATATTTTAGAGATGTATTTAATATGATCTAAGATACCAGATATTTTTTTTAATAGTTTTTTTTTCAAGTATGACATGTAAGTGAGTACAGCGCAGCGCGTAGCTTTGGGCGGGAAAATCTCGGAGTCTGTATTTGGCAGCGCGCCGAGTGCCCGCCTTAGCGCCTCGTCCTTCTCTGTATCGTGAATTTTCAGTGTATCGTATCGAGTCTAACTATATTGTCTCTTTAAATATATTTAAATATTTTAATTTAAATTTATTATTCGCTCTGAAAGTCAAGTTTAGTTAAAACTTAAGTTTGTGAAATTTTATTATAGTTTTATTTAAAATATTTCGGTAAGTACCTTTTATTATACGTATCTTACAGTGATTATATGGAAAAGTTTCTTTTCGAATTCTGTGTAAACAAATTTTTGCTTATTGTTTTAAATTTTTATATGCAAAAATACGGAATGGTGTTATAATGGTTGAGTGCGTTAATCCTTCATTTTATAGTAAAAGTTTACTAGAATTTTACTAGTGTTTTACAAGTTAACTATAAATAACATGTTTATGATGCTTTATATAATCGTTACAATCAAAATGTTATGTTATAGGAAAAAAAACTATTTGAAAGTAATCATAAATTAATTTAAAATTAAGTAGGTAATAAATATTTTGAATCCTTATAAAAAATACATCAGTTACATAGAAATGTCAGTAGTGTTAGTCTTACAGGAAGCTTGGCTCCGAAGGCATTTCTCCTGAGAGGAACCGACAGGAAACTCTATAGTTGCTTTCTTCAATTTCAATATATTTACTTTGAGTTTAAATTGTTCTAAACAGGGATTGGTCAGTTTGTTTTTATTTCTTGTATTAATATCGTATCAGTGACTGTTGAAGCTGATTATTGACTTATGAAGCTAGATATTACTTTAAATACATTGTGATACAACTGTAAGAATTCCTGTTTCGTATCATAATATGGTTATTATTTGGTTTTTATTAATATGGTTATTATAATACGAAACAGGAATATGGTGCGACTGTCACGCGATGGTTGTGGGTTTGATCCCCGCTCGAGGAAGTGAAATATTTATTTACGTTTATATTTCCATTTCTTCGCTCTGGTGAGGCGAGTGAGCGTGGCGTTGAGCTCTACCACTCAACACGCAATGCCTCCAGAATTCGGCAAAAAGTGAGGAACAGAGTATCTTAACATTAGGTTCCCTCTACCTACCCTGCTGTGTGCGGGATACAGCGTGAAGCTGATTTATTATTTTTATTTTTTATTATATTTCCGAGCTCTCAGATTGTATATGTCCGGCATTGCAATTATCTACACATTTTCTTGTTGATGAAAGTCACACAAACCTTAGTGTGGCACCATTCCATTAGATAGCCGTTGGGAGTTGGGAGCCAGTTAATTTGCTTGCTTGCATTCTGATTGAAATTCATGCGGCATTCAGAAACCGCATTTGTCCGTTAAGTATATTTGCCAATTATTTAGTCATCCGTACTTGGATTTCAGCAGAATATTAAACTGGTTCCAATTTTGAAAATGTAATTTGATCGTGTTGTTCAATAACAATATAAACTATTTTTTCAAATATGAATTTAGCAAAATAAAACACCAGTCAAGAGCGAGTCGGACTCGCCCATCGAAGGTTCCGTCCCAATTTCGAGATTGTAGGTAAGAGCTTCAACTTATAAAATTTGTGCACTCATTTTATATTAATGTATGATTATAAATTTGCCATAATTTTTATCTGTAAAATAAATTCCAATTTTTCGGATTCCCTCGTTCTCTTAGAACTCCGGAAAATATTCTACAGATTTAGATTGCGCGGTTAATGAAGTCGACGAATTCAAATTTACGGTCGTATGCACTGAATGCACTGAATGCAGTTTGTAACGGATTTTCATGAAATATCTATACCTATAAAATTTCACTTTTATGTTTTTATTTATTTCAAAGGGGCCACAAGGGCTCATTTTTTTGGGCCTAGATTTGGATTACTCATATAAATTTGATTCCATTGATTTAGAGTCTTGGTTTTTTCCATAGTCCAGGGGACCGTAGATCTGATCATATTTGATATTACTTTCAGAATATTATCACCTTGAGCAAGATAGTCTTGTCATATGGACAGATGTGATCCTAAAAGGGTTTTGTTTGTAGTTTTTGAGGTACGGAACCCTAAGAATTAATAGAATTATATAAACGGTATAATTTATAGAAATAATAATATTTTTTACTTGAATCAAAGTCAGACGCAAAATTTATTAAACAATCTTGACAGAATATTTGTATACCAAAAAATTAAAATTTATACAAATATTCTGTCAAGACCGTACGTTATATTTGGCAAGTAGTACTTTTTGTCACGGACGTTCGTTTTTTACTGATCACAATTTGTTTTAGTAGAGATGTTTATTTTTACATATCTTATTATGTTTTACATGCCAACAGCTAAAAGCAATGTTTATTACATGCATATAACGTCATCATCGTAGAAGGGTTATTTATTACATTGCTATAGTTCATACTCATAAAACTTTTTTGCTCAGTATAAATAAAAACTACGCTTTTGCCTATTTTTAGATCATATTTTTTGCATTTTATCATATATAGCCTAGTTTGAAACCAACAATTTTATAGGTCCATTAATATTTTTAACTGAATTCTGTAAAGGAGGTTCTCAATTCGGTTGTATTATTTTTCGAATAAATTACATTAAAAACGTTGAAAGAGGATGACCTCGTGGCGTAGCGGCACAACATTTTATTTTTTTCTTAAGTTGAAAATTTTTAGTACTAGCAGTAGCAAAGAAAGTAGGTAGGTACATACATACATTTTAATAAGAAGAGCAACAATTTAGAAAAATATCGGTATTTATCATTAAATAGCAAAAATGTAAAAAAATGTGTAATAAAATTATTAATATCATTGGAATAATTTTATACCTCACTGGAAACGTCTATTGCATCTGAGGCTTCAACTGTAATTTCAATGAGCTCAGTGAGTCGCACATATATGCACCTACTGGTATGTAATACAAAGATTTTAATATTCTATGCAAATTATATTTTATATAATATACAAATTATTAATTAAATACCGTTAAAATTAATATTGGTTTTATTATTTCGTATCTTATTTCATCCATTCATAAAGAGGGTATAATATTCTGTTGATGTTTGTGATTATAAATAGCTGGCTGATAGACTTAATTAACTCGGGTAATGTCAGAAAGTCGATATCAAAGAATTCGAGACCTTAAGCGAATTACGCTTTGAAGGGAAAACTAAATTGGGCAGCTAAAAATCATTATATCAGATAAGGGACTATGCCGCCATAAAGTTGACATTTTACTAGAAATTGGGGGTATATAATACATATTATAATATTGACAGGTTTGGAATTCGCATATTGACAGGGCTATTTTGATATTTTTTGCATCGTTTACCTCAAGATCGATAGATGGTACTTCCAGTGTGCCTACAGTTATGAAATTTGATACGAAGTGAAATCTCAATAAAGAAAAAAAAAAAATGAAAATTTATAGCTATTTCATAGAAAAAATCATTACAAACTTATATTTGTAGTTTATTTCATACAAAATGACTGTATATATGTCTACTTTTATAGTTTCTACAGTGCACTTATCTATCTTGAAATTGGTATGGAAGCTATATACAATTACATAATAATAGATTATACGAAAGAAGATTGTATTATAAAATTATGATATTAAAGAAGTCTTTTATAATTATAAAATTATGATATTATATACATAACAGGTGGTTACTCCTGTAAATACAAATATTTAGTCGACCTTTGCGTAATTAACAATGCACATAGAGCTATCTTGTGTAAGATAATTGTTTTATTTAAACAGTCTGATTTGAGTTTGTAACTATTAATTAGTACTATATATTTTCAGCTGGGTTTGTTAGACCGGAATATAGGCCGAGTGTAACGCTGTTTACTATTTTTAAAGAAACAAACGTTGTTTAAATATTTTTTTTCTTTTACAAATATATATGTATATAGGCAGGAAGGGCTAGGTAGCTTGATTTCCTTTCAACACGCGTTTCTATTATGTCTATTTAACAACATCAAAAACAATTTAAAATACTGATATCTGTTGAACTACCACATAAATATACACTGGCAAAAATATTGTATAATTTATATGCAAGTACCATTTAAAGTACTTCGACTACTATGTGATAGCTTTCTATAAAAATAGTATAAGCAAAAATTGTATGAAATATTGTTAGTGACAAATATACTGTTTTATTAGTTTACTTACGCAAAGTACGAGTACCTACATGTGCCTCGTAACTGTAATAATTTTTCTTAAGTATTTTTATTGTTATACTAGCGGACGCGCGCAGCTTCGCTTGCGTATTTAGGGGTGAATTCTAATAACCTATGAAACATGTGTTCAATGAAACATTTTTAAGAGTCTAAATTTCAAATTTTATAAAAATCGTTGGCGATTTAAAGATTTTTCTATACAAACTTTCAACCCCTTATTTGCACCCTTAGGGGGTGAATTCTAGAAAACCATGAAACACATGTTCAATTAAATATTTTTAAGAGTCTAAATTTAAAATTTTATAATAATCCGTGGCGTTTTAAAGATGTTTCTATACAAACTTTCAACCCCTTTTTTGCACCCCTAGGGGGAGAATTCTAGAAAACGATGAAATACGTGTTCAATTAAATACTTTTAAAAATCTAAATTTTAAATTTTATAAAAATCGGTGATGTTTTAAATTTTTTCCCATACAAACTTTCAACCCCTATCTCACCCCTTTAGGGTTAAAATTTTTCAAAATCCCTTCTTAGTGGATGTCCAGATTACAAAAGTAAACATCTGTCCAAATTCCACGTTTCTACGCACAGCGGTTACGGCTGTGCGTGCGTCTTACCTCAGTCAGTGAGGACAAGTCCTTTTATATATATAGATTACTAGCGGGCGCGCGCAGCTTCGCTTGCGTATTTAGGGGTGAATTCTAATATACCATGAAACATGTGTTCAATTAAATACTTTTAATAGTCTGAATTTCAAATTTTATAAAAATTGGTCCCGATTTAAAAAAAATCTATACATACTTTCAACCCCTTATTTGCACCCTTAGGGGCAGAATTCTAGAAAACCATGAAACATGTGTTCAATTAAATACTTTAAGAGTCTGAATTATAAATTTTATAAGAATCGGTGCCGATTTGATTTTTTTCCATACAAACTTTCAACTCCCGATTTGCACCCTTAGAGGGAGAATTCTTGAAAACGATGAAATACGTATTCAATTAAATACTTTTAAAAATCTAAATTTCAAATTTTATAAGAATCGGTGCCGATTTAATTTTTTTTCCATACAAACTTTCAACCCCTATATCACCCTTTTGGGGTTAAAATTTTTCAAAATCCCTTCTTAGTGGATGTCCAGATTACAAAAGTAAACATCTGTCCAAATTTCACGTTTCTACGCACAGAGGTTACGGCTGTGCGTGCGTCTTACCTCAGTCAGTGAGGACAAGTCCTTTTATATATATAGATTATTATATACGTAAAAGTTTTGTTTTTATTCTGTCTTTATTAGAAAAACACTTTAGTTTGTTTATTGTTTCTTCTAGGTTGATTTTAAGATTTTCGCTTGTCACGCTATTTTCACAATATATTGAAAATTTATATCAAAATTTCTAACGTAGCGAAATTCAATAAAGTGTTCAAAGGCTCTAGTCAATTATGATGTACATACGTTCACATCCCTTTACGATGTTTTTTCATAGTTTTAAGTTTTTTGCCGAACATTATATTTAGATATTATGAAATCACTTTAAGGGTAAGATAAAGAAATATATAGCATATTCAGCTTCACGCTGTATCCCAAGGTAGGCGGGGAGTAGGCAGAGAGAACTTAGTTTTAAGGTACTCCGTTCCCCATTTTCCTTCGAATTTTGGAGATATTACTTGTTGAGTGGACCACCATCGAATGGGGACCGAACCCACAATCAGTCACGTTTACAGTCACTTGTGCCCCTGCGCCCCGACCGTCTCATGTATAGCACATTATTTCACTCATTACTAAGAGTATCATATTTTTGGAAAATTCATGCATGTCATTAGATTTATGCCATTATATTCAGCAATAAGGAAATTGTACCCAAAATTTTACTTTTAGTGGATAATATAAAAATATATGATTTTGATATTCTTTTCCTATATCTTAGAAAGTTCCTAAAACAAAGTCGCTTTTCGTGTCTGTCTGTTGTTTCTAACTCTTCTTCTTCTAAACCACCCAACGGATTTTGATGCGGTTTTCATCATTAGGTCGAGTATTTTTCGTAAAAGGTTTATATATAGTTTATTATTTGTACATTCTTATGTAAATTAACATAAATACGGTAAATGTGTATAAAGTCCTACCCGTTGAGACACTTTCACGCATGCGCTGCTTTAATGGTAAGTACTACATGAAAAAAATGTACTGGAGTATTGTTCCTCTTAATAAGATCTACAAAAAAGTCCGCGACGCCATATTCGTATCTTTTAAAAATAACGTGTAGTGATCATTTTTCTGTTTAAAAATAATAATTTCAATATATTTTTTTTGTGAGGGATATTTTTCCATAATGATATTAATCCTTATCCTTTAAAATACTTTATTATTTTTTTACGTTAAACGAAGATAAAATTTGCTTTTTACACTATTCCGAAATTGCGAATAGTTTTAGAGAAAAACGCATTTAATTGTTGACACATCCCGCCGTTGACACATCAGCTGTATGTTACTCAAGTTTCACTTATCCCTTACTCTCAGCATGTAAATAAGTATATTAGTTACGTTGGCCATTTAATGTAGATCAAAACTGTCTTTTACTGTTTTTCATCTTAATAAGTACTTTAGAAGTTGTTACAATATCAAAAAATCCTTGCTGTGAAATGGCTCACCACTCGCCATGCGTCCGCCGCGCCCGCCTGCCTTACACGCATCGGTGGTTCAGTGGTAGAATGCTCGCCTGCCACGCGGGCGGCCCGGGTTCGATTCCCGGCCGATGCAATCTATTTAATTTTCCTCACAGGCAGCCACGTAGTGCTTGCTCTTCAGCATTAACCACAAGCTCGAAAAAAAAACCCGCCTGCCTCTATAGCATTAGATGCGTTTGCACGTATTAGATAATTGGAGTTGAATGTATTATTTCAGCGCGATATATTTGATTTCATATTTTTTGTAGTAGTTATTAGTAGGTAGGTTTTTGTTTATAATTTCTTCCGTTTAAAAATAGTCTTTTAACTATCTAAAAATAGTCATTTAAATATGTTTTAATAAGTACTTGAAAAGATTAGTAACACAGATTTAAAAGTGCTTTGCAAACATACATTATATGAATAATCCAGTAGTAAAAGCGGGCGAAGCCGCAAGAGGGTCGCTAGTATATATATAAAAGAAGAATACTTCACAAGAGAATATAAGGGAAAGAGATGACGATAGATGTGTTTGTATGCCCCTTAATGATTTTATGTAAGGGAAAACTTCCAAAAGCCTTGATTTATTACCATATTGGATATAAATAGATATATATTATATTATTATACCATATTGGATATAAATAGATATATATATTACCATATTGGATATAAATAGATATAGTTTGTAACCGCGAAGAAATATGTTTTCAGAATTATTAAAAATTAATCCATTTAAAAAATACATTAGTTATAACAGTTATAATAAAAACTGACGAGGCCAGTGTGGCGCAGTTGGACAGCGTATGAATATACGATGGTTATAGGTTCAGTGGATGGGGCTTAATTATTTACCTTCTCGAGCTCTGCTATCGAGAAGCATACCTTTTCAACATGCAATTTCTCGAATTCGGGTGAAAAGTAGAGAATGGAGTGTTATGACTTTAAGTTCTGATATATGTTAAAATATAATAACAAACATACATTATATATCCTGATAAACATCCTGCGTTACAGTAGTTGTAATTATTTATTTAGGTCCATTTAGGTATTCAGGTAATAAAGAGGTACCTAAAATAAAGAAATAATTGACCAAGGTATGACAATTAATAATTGACAATGTCATCAAATGTGTCAAATTAATTTCTATGGTTAAAAATTGTAATTATATAGAATAGATAAATAATAAAATAAATAATTATAAATAACAAAATAACAATAATAAAATAAAATTAGATAGAAATGTGTAAATTCCAATTTTAATTGAAAATGTTGATTACAGTTAAAACAATATTCTATTGCAAATTAAAATCATTTCACTTGTCTACTGCAACGAGTTCGATTTATAATGTAAGTGTTTCTCAGCTTCCGCATACAATTCAGTTAAATTGAAAACTTAATAAAGTCGTTTCGGAATAATATAGTAATTGGTATTAATTTCTCATGTCTATCTTTTATTTACAATAAATATAGAAATAAAAAAGCATAGAATTGAAAAGAAACACTAAACACAGCTATATAAATAAAGTTAATTAGAATTTTGGGAGATTTGGGTTTTGAAAAATTTCAAAAAATTGCTCTAAAATTATCTAAATTTTATAAAAAGATATTTTATGTTATATTAAATAACTAATATTTAAAGTTTTTAAATTTAACTATGAGATAATAAAGAAACATTTAAGTAAAAATTTAGGCGCTCTATATGTAAAAAATGTATTAAATGTGATGATATTTTTAAAATGAAAAGGTAGCGCTAAAATATTAGGGACTCAATTATAAAGTTAAATGAGCGAGAGGGAAAATCCACTGAGACAAGGGTAAAACATGTTGAAAAAATAACAATATGAGCATAAATGATAAGACCAAAAAGTCAAAATTAAGAATATTTTATATATAAATTATAAATAGCCTTTAATTTCCGCATCTTTCATCCTATGCATGTATGCATGTATCGTAATAGATATTTTATTTCAATTTCAGTTGCCTATTGATATGGAAAATTATATACAGTATCATTTAATATGATCGGTGTCACAAAGTAAAGTCGAAAGAAATCGATTCTAGACAAATTATGTACTTGCTTTTTCAAATCCTAGTTCCATATAGACGTTATTTCACTTTCAAGTTATTAACACAATGAAATACCATTACTTATATAATTATTTAATTACGTTTGTGACGTAAATCGTCGGGATTGTCGATGGGGGCATCATGGCGGCTTTCTATATTTTGTATTAATCTTACATTTAATGATAAAATTAATATGTGTTTTACCTGCTGGTTATTTTTAAAACAACAGTAATATATGAGATAATTGGCTTCTATAATTCACACTAACCAAGTGTAAGATATCTTTCAACGGCGTGACCCAGAGTGGTAAATGGGCTGATTGATACCGTCTTCATATCGTTTAATGTGAAGTTAATATAAATAATACGTAAAGGCCGTTGTGACGCAGGCGCCCAAAGGGGGTTGGATCCCCACTTGAAGGAATGAATTATTATTTACAATTTTTAGGTTCTCTCTGCCTATCCTGTTAAATGCGGGATGCAGCGTGAAACTGATTCAAAGAATGGCAGAAGCTTAACATTTTGTAATAGTCGAACTATTATTTAATTCAAATGTTAATCTTTTGTCGCATTGCTTTAAATTGTTTTGTTGCTCGCTCTTGCCTCTACTATCGCATGGGTAAATCTCAATAGGATTCCTACTAACCAGTAAGGTACAATTAAATATATATGAAATTTCAATTGTAATACGCGTAGTGGAATTTTGTAATGTCGTACTGAAAAAGTTTTTCAATTACATACATACTAGGCCAATAGGTTAATGACTCCAGTACCTGACAATGATCGACACATTTTTTTTACTTAATTTACTTAAAAACAAGGTTATACATTTCCTAAATAATTAAATATACTATAAAAATAATAGGTGTACTAATATATAAATATATAAATTCATTTATGTGAGTTATCATATATTAATATATAGTTTAGGTGTAAATGGCAACGTCACTTGCCTAAACCGCTTTATACTCGTGACAACACGCCTACTACATCCTACAATGAGTACAAAAGAGTTACTTTTGAAAATGAAAATATTAAATACTAGCAGCCCGCTCGCGGTTACACCCGCGTGAACTATGTTATTATTAATTTCTGTCTCCATGACTACGTCCTAGTGACGTCTATGCAAAATTTGAGACTCGTAGCATGTGTAGCAATGAAGTTTCATGCAAACTTTCGACCCCAAAAACAACTCCTTAGAAGTCGAATATTGCAAATTCCCGTCTTAGCGAGCACCTACGTCCTATAAGTAACTCTTATGCAAAATTTGAGATTCCTAGCACATGTAGTTTCTGAGATTTCGTGATGAGTGAGTGACCTTTCGATTTTATATATATAGATTTCATTCCTCCAAATAAGAATCGAACCCACAACCGTCGCGTCTTTACAGTTCATTCTTTGCCCCTTTGTTACTGCCACTGTCTTATAAATGGTAATTCAAATTAGTGGGCTTATTTCGACTTTTGTAACAGCATGTATTTACAAGAAAGTATTTTATTTTATAGATTATTACTCAGTCTCGTAATAAGCTTTCAAAATAATGACTTCCTATGAATTCGTCTTGAGAATTGAGATGTACGGTTGTCATCTTCATTATATTTCTGACGTATATATTTCTTTTTATATAAGGGTTGCAAGTTTCTTGTTAATAAAATTATATGACATTATTATATAGTTTTTATAGATAAACATGCCCCTTATTTATGAATAAATCAGTTTAAAAATTTTATTCTAAATTTAACGTGAATATAACGTTAAATAAAAGCTTTTAGTTATAAAATAAACTTACCTTGTGTACCAGCAAATTAACAAAATAAAAACCTTATACGATACAACAAGTACGAGCTTTACGTTTCAGTGAGCTTTCCTTATGGCAGCGTGCACTTAATTTCTACATGCTTTCTCTTCAAAGTAAAATAAAATAATATATTATACATTTTCTTGCAAACTAACATTCTTTTTGTTAAGACTTATTTTTCTATTTCTAACCAAGTGGATTTTTTAAATTTTCAATTTAGTAGATGAAAAGCGATTAAATAAGAAATAGTTTTAATGTAATTACATACAAAATAAAAAATTCAATTAATTTATAAGAACTTCAATTAAATTTAAAACGCAAAGCAACATAACGGAAACGTAAGTTTCTATAAACAAAATAGTCTCCTTTTAATCTGTGTTTAAAAAATGTTTATACGGCAGTCGAAAGATTTGATGTTGTTTATTATAGCTTCTTATGAATGAATATATGCGTAGTGTACATATAATAATTGTTACTCGTAGTAATTTCAGTTTCTTTAACTTCACGCTGTATCCCGCATATAGAAGGAAGTAAAAGAGAACCTAGGAACCTATTTCTAGGTGTCTTAACTCTAGAGAGTAATATAGCGAATTACCCGTAATACTCGAATAAATTTATTCTAGTCTTTTTCTTATAATCACTATTAACAATAATTCCATGACGAGATATTGGTAACAGTTCGCAAAACACTATTATATAATTAAACCTAAATAAATAATCCCGAAGCGGTATTTTAATTCCAGGGTTATTCGTTAATTTCCGGACCGAACTGCCTAACCGGCTAAGAGGCTTTTACTTCCACTAATTTCAGTAAAACGTAATAGGCTTTAAATAGTTTTTACTTTTTTTAGTTTCACGTTCAGTCCGATTCTGTGCCCATTAAGCCACTTCTCATGTTCTGCAGGATTCCGGAGGCATTGTGTGTATGGTTGCGGAACTTAACGCCGCGCTCCTACTCAGGGGGACTAATAATTTTCTCTTCCTGTTATGGTCAGACAAAATGTTGAGTTCGCCACTCAATGTTTCAAACTAACTTTACATCTACGATATGCGGGATAGAGCGGGATATGTGAATTTCTTAAAAATAGTTAACTATTAACGTTATTTCCACCATGAACGTATTTACATAAATCTAAATGGATCTAAATAAATTAAATAGTAACTTATCTAGAATATTTAAATCTATATAGTTTGAGTCATTTTTAAGTATTTGTTATTTATGAAATAAATGTCTTTCTTTCATACTGATGTCTGCTTTTATTTAAAATGTAAGTTCAAATGTATTTATATAAATGTGCGAGCATTGTTGAGCTCAGTGATAAAGCGTGAATGAATAAAGAGGTGTCAAGATTCTTTCATCGTTTATATTTATCATTCGCATATATTTACGTTTTTCCAATGAAACTCGAAAATTTCGAGTATTTTAATATCAGTTTAACTTTAAGGAAATTAGTTTAAATAGAATGATTGATCTTATAAGTACTCTATTAATATAATATGTTTATGTGTTAAACCTCATACTCATCAAACAACGTTCTTTGATCATATTATTAGATGGCCATATGTTTTATTTTGTATAATTATTATATTAATAGATGCCATTTTTGAGTCCAGATATGAGCCTAAATAAATTGGGTTAGTAATTGTTGGAAAATAAGATTTTTGTAGAAAGTTAAAAAATTTCACCTTGGTTTGGCCTTTAAAAGCTTTATTGAGAAATTAAATTTATATTATTTTGTCGTATTATCATTGAATTAGTATTCTAAGCTTATATTAATTATTTTGAATATTTATTATGAAGATAATATTAATAGGCCTTTTGCTTTGAAATACTTAACATGGAGTATTAAATTTCGTATAACCAATTCGTTATTATACTGTACTTACTTTGTACCCTTGTTAGATATGTTGACGTTAAAACATATTAGACATTAGTACTACAAATGATATACATAGTATATTGTTTCATCAAAAGATAATTGCAATAATTGAATGTTCTGTGTGTTGTTTGCGCAGAGGGTGATTGTAACGCGACGGTTGTGGCTTCGATCCCTATTCGAGGGAAAATTATTTCTTAATATCTCGCACCAAAGCGAAAATCCCGGCGTTGAGCTCCATTGAAAAAATTCAGTGGAAAGTGGGGAACAGAGTATATTAGCACTAGGTTCCTGTAGCAGCTGATTTAATATAATATGAATATCATTATGAATTCGTTACAATTGCTTAAATATAATTATTATATTTTTTCGCTGCTATTATTTCTCACTTCATTTCGCGTTTATTTGTTCTAGTGTACTCGATTTGTCACGTTTCACCTACATTTTTTTAAATATTGCACAAAGAATTTTTGAAAAAATGTTTTTTTTTTTTCTAAATTGTCATTCGTTACTTGGTTCTAAAAGGCTTACAATAAGGGCTAGGGCTTAAAATAAAAAAAATATTAGATATCTATCTACTATCGGCTCTTATTTAAAAACCTTTTATTTGTTTCAGATAATTAAAATACAGCTGTAGCTCTTGAAATATGCCGAAATATGTGTATTGAATACAAAAATGTGACTCATTATGTTTGAGTCGTATGAAAATTTTGAAAATTACGACTTCAATCCAACTTCAACCTGCAGTAACTTCTGTAACAACGACACGACTAACCCTGAAAAACATAACTATACAGTTATAAATAACACTAATCCAGCATGGGTCGACGACGGAATTTGTTCACCGACAGCGTCTGCAAGCTTCCTAGCGACGCCAATTTTCCAATCCTGTGTTTTCTTAATGTACTGTACTGTGTTTATAATCGCTTTAATCGGCAACGGACTCGTGTGTTTTGTGGTGCAAAGCTCACCACGCATGAAGACAGTTACCAATTATTTTATAATGAACTTGGCTATCGGAGATATATTGATGACCATGTTTTGTGTGCCATTTTCTTTTGTATCCATGTTAGTGCTGAGGTACTGGCCGTTTGGCGTAGTTATGTGTAAAATAGTGAATTATTCTCAAGCAGTGTCAGTGTTAGTTAGTGCCTACACATTATTGGCTATATCTATAGACAGATATATGGCAATTATGAGGCCTTTGAGGCCTAGGTTAGGAACTACTGCTGCTAAAATGGTGGTCGCAGCGGTGTGGGGAGGAGCGTTGTCTACAGCTGCCCCAATTTTTATTGTATCGCAAATACAAAGACCGACTGAGTGGCATGAATATTGTAAGGCGTGAGTATATGTATTTTATTTATAACCGGTAAACCGTGAAACTTTAAATAAATGATAAAAATATTTTAATAATATAGTTTTCGTCATACAGGCACGAACGACCTAAAAGGATAAAATACTACTACCCTGAAAATAAATTTAAAATCTATTCATATATAAAAATTGCATTGTAGGTACTAACTATGAAAATAAATTATTAAGAACTTATCGGGCACTCAGTTAATTGAATGTCAGACCATGTACCTATTCATAAATAAAGGGGTTGCATATTTTCGCAGAGATGTTTGTCTCGAACAATGGGGGCAGGCCGGACAAAGCGAGCAATATTCATGTGCACTGATGGTACTTCAATTTGGACTACCATTATCCGCGTTGGTGTGTACGTACGCGCGCATAGCCCATGTCGTATGGGGCGGCCGTCCTCCAGGAGAGGCCCAGACAGCAAGAGATATGCGAATCCAGCATTCCAAACGAAAGGTAAAAAATATATTAATTTTTATGATTGAGCTTACTTGTAAATATTCAAAATTGCTTATTCGCTTGAAGATTCATTTCTGTTACAAAACAGTTTTATATTTTTTGTCCGAAGAGGCATTTTCATTGTAGCAGTGTGTAATTTAAAAATAGTGAAATTATATTAAATTAGGTCCATATTTTGTGAAAATATACTGAATGGTCTATAAAATAGGATAATTGTAGGAACAGTAGGAACTTTTTGCTAATACTCGTTATATAGTGACAACGATTGTAATAAAACAATTTTACACGTTTTAATTTTAACGATCGATTGATATAGTGCTATAATATAGTAAAAGTTCGCTAACCGTATATTTGTAGATGCCTAAGTGTGACAAAATATAACAGGATCATAAACTTTCCACATTATGCCAGAAAAGACAACCCTAAAAATGTGCGTACCACAAAAAATGTTTTCCCTGTCCAAACTGCGAGGTTTACAGCTCGAAGCATATGAGCTGCCCGTATCAGAGATATAAATTTCAAATTCACAGTCGACAAACAAACTTTCCTCAATGTAAAATGTTATGTTTGTTTCCAAGCCGCAAATGTGCTAAAAGTTAGTATGTGGATTTTGATCCTTGTTTGTTTAATAATATAATATAAAAAGTGCTTAAATGCTATCTGTAACCTGTCAGTTTCCTTTTAATAGTAAGACGTAGCTTTGTATAGTAGGCCTAATAAATGTGACACAGATTATTAATATATTTCAAAACGTCTCCTTTGATTTAGGTGTAGATTATATATGTGATATACTAAAAAAATAGAAAGGAATATGAAAAAATATTAAAAGATTGCCTTTTTATATATTCCTATTTTTACATTTTGGTATAATTATTATATACGTATAATTTAATTAATTTTGTTATTTAGTAATTTTATTATAAAAATATCTCGTGTTGTTGAAATATTTTTTCAATTCAATTACTTGTAATTAATTCTGAGAACTAGGCTTAATAACAATAACAAAACCTTTACTTAACATAACAGGCCATATAATAGTAGTATAGGTCGTCGGATTAATATAAAAATGAAGAAAAATATTTTTATTTTTTTAGATGATTAAGATGATGGTGACGGTGGTAATTGTGTTTACCGTATGTTGGCTTCCACTCAACATATTTATCGTAAGTATTAGTTTATACTATCTGTGTTGTGGTATACTAATATAACACAGAAAATGGCCGTTAACAATTGAAAGCGAAGAGTATTGAATTCAGTGGCGTGCTTTCTTTTGATGGAATTACATTTATTAGACAAATAATTGTTTATAAATATAATATATTATATTATTTTTGTAGAAAAACATACGTTACTCATGTAAAGATACATTCCAATATTACCTAAGTCTTATTTTTAGAAATTTCCTAATTTATTTGAGGCCAGCCGTGGCGCAGGGGCACAAAGTGTGACTATAAATCCGACTGGTCCACCCTTTACTCTGGTGTCGAGGCAAAGCGTGGCGCTGAGTTTCGTCATTTAATACGTAATGCCTCCAGAATTCGGCTGAAAGTGGGGAACGGAGTTTCTTAACACTAGGTTTTCCTCTGCTTACCCTGCTGTGTGAGGGATACAGCGTGAAGCTGATTTAATTTAATTTTATTTAAAAAATATATGAAAAATACTATTTATCTGTAGTATTTTTTAAAAATAAATATAGATTCTTTGGACAATCCACGAGTCGGACGAGGCGTGGGCCACGTGGCCGGGCATGCCGTACGTGTGGTTCGTAGCGCACTGGCTGGCGATGTCGCATTGTTGCTACAACCCCATTATATACTGCTATATGAACGCGAGATACCGACGAGGATTTAAGCAGGTTACAATTTATATACTTTAATTTATTTTATTATTATTATTATTATTATTATTTTATTTAATTTATTGTTAATGATATAAATACGGCAAATCAGTAATATATCTGTAATATTAGAAGTAAAGTAATTTTATTGTTTTGGCACATTTTGCCTACTAAAGCTTGAAAAAGGAGTAGAATACAGTTCGCGAGATCTAGGCTGGCTTTGTATTAGTGTGAGTGTTCATATATAGTGTAGGTGTGACGTCGGCCTACACCGATTTGTAACACAAATGGAATATTTCCAAGATTTGTAGACCGATATCATCGGACAAGCTCTTATGATCATATAAATTGATTTCAAATAAAAAGTACTGTACCTATAAATACGTTCTAAGCGATTTTTCTATAAAAAGTAACCTTGTCCAACGAGGAAAACTATAAAGGTATCGATCCCTATTAATTCCTGCTTATAGGCTAGGCCATTCATAAACCTTCAATTTTACTTTCAGGTTCTTGGAAATTTTCTTCCTTTTTGGGTAGATCATTCATCGCGTTTGGGACAGCGGTCAAGTATGTGTGACGGCATTCCCATGTCAGGTGAGGTTACAAATGTTTTTCGAATTTTTGCTTGAAATTATAATTGAAATACTTTATTCGGTGATATTCTATAGAATAAATATAGATATTTACCTTCTGCCTAGCGACATCGTCAAAGATAAATTACTTCTTAAATATTATTTACAGCAGTCACCTTGTTATCATCATTTCGGATTAAATATCTTTGTTAAGTGAAAATCTAATCAAGAATTTCCTTAAATAACAGCAAAATTTGTATATTCATTTCTCGATTTTCCTTTAAATCAAGTTATGAAAATATAAATAACTTTTAAAAATAGGACGCTTTGGTTTTAAATATTTTTGTAAATCATATTCTCTGTTTAAGCTAATTTTAAATAGCTTATATTTTTTTATACGAATATATTTAGCTTAGTTCCTACTAATGTGTTTTATCAATCAATGTTTAAAGATATTTTATTTTCGCTTTATACTATTTTGCTCATTTAGTCTCCATCAAATTATTTTATTGTTATTATACAAGTTCATATTTAAAAGGAAAAGTACATTACTGATTTAGTATCACTAATAATCGCTAAATTTACCAACAATAGTCCAAACGTTTTAATGTTCATTTTTATAGAGCTTCACACTATATTCCATACATAGCAGGGAAGGCAGAGGGAAGAATGAGAATCTAGTGTTAAAACATTCCGTCTCTATTAAGACACTTCCACTGAGTGCCACTCATGGCAGAACATATGGCAGAAACAATGAGTGCCACTCTACACCGCGCTTTGCCTCGTTAACAGAGCTAGGAAACGACAATATTAAATATTGAATTTCCTGGAGTGGAAATCGATCCCACACTGTGTCGTGCTTACAGTCACACGCCAGGTTCCTGCGTCACGACAGGTCTTAAATGCAAGCAAAGAAAAATCATTATAACTTCATGTTTTGATAAAAGCAGGCCGTTGACTTGTTGCACTTAAGACTCTATATTTCAAATTTAGGGTAACACACTAAGTTCTTCCTGCATAACTTCCAATAGAAAATTAAAAACCATTGAAAAAACATCAAATTAGTTAATTACAACGTAACATTCATAGGTGGTACGGGTATAACGCGGCGAGGCACCAGCAGCAGGACGCACACGTGCTCGCACGCGCCCGCCGCCGCGCGCCTCGCACCCGCGCCGCCCGTGCGCGCGCTCTCCATACGCACGCAGTGATCTCTATACCAACCTATATATATATACAGGGTGGAATTGTCAGCGCCACTTTAAATGAAACCACAGTTTTAACTACTCCATAAAAGCCTAATATAATTCGGAAAAAAAATAATTTCCAAAAATGAAAAAGTTATTTTTTCAAACAAAATAAATAATAAAATTATCGTTTTTAAATAAAACACCATTTGTATAGTATAACATAGGCACGCACACGCTTACCTGTCAAAGCGGAAACGTCGCACACGTACGTGTGCGTCACACGAAATACAGGTATGGATAAAAATCGTGAAATGAAAAAAAAATCCTATGTCCAAACTGTTGAGGTACCTTGATTAATTTCTTAGGTGTGGGTTTGAAATATATTACCCTATATGCAGTTTCAATAAAAGAAGCGCTGCCTCTTCCACCCTGTATATTATAATTTAGATATGTACATAAAAAATATGTTCCTAATTGGCTAACAGACAATGCTTAGTCAGTAATAATATGTGTACAGTTCGCGAGGTCTAAGCTGAGTTTTGCATTTGTGTGTCTAGCAATATCGCTCTACTTTTAGTAACACTCGCAAAAAGGCAAAGGTCAGCGACGCCGCGGGTTCTGTAGAAGTCTAGAAATTATTCGTTGAAGAGTGCACTAAGAAAGAATTTCTTGAAAGTCCTGCGAGAAAGGGATAAACCGGATTTTAGAATTAAATATTTATATAATTTAAGTAATATATTATAAAAAGAATTGAAATTAAAAAATATTACGTTAACTTGCCGTTTTTTATTTTTATAATACCCCAATCACTTTAAGTTTCCTGTTAAATTGGTGAAAAGGTTAAAATTTCTACTTAACTTGTTTCAAGCGCTTGTCAGAAAAATGATAGTAGATATAATAAATAAAGATAAATTAGAATAATTCTCTGAATGAATAATAGGATTGTCGTATCGAACAGACATCATTTAATTATCATTAACTCTATAAAGCTATTACGCTCATCATATGTTTATAATAAATAAAAGGTATATAATATGTATTTATTGCAGGACTACGAAGTTTCTAATATTCCAAAGTTACATTAAAAAATCACATATTTAACGTTGTATTTTTCAAGACCTGTTGTTGAGTTGACCAAGTTGAGTTCCGCCACTCAACACGCAATGCCTTCAGAATTCAGCGGAAAATGGAGAACGGAGACACGAAGTTCCCTCTGCCTACCCTGCTGTGTGCGGGATACTGCGTGACTTTTATGTTAGATAATAAACAGACGGAACAACAGGACGGAAAAAATCCACGGCTTTTTGGTGTGGGTGTGTGGGGGTGGAGTTATAGAGTGAGGAGCTCGACGCGGCGGGACTTGGGACCCGAGCGTAGGCTTAAGAGGCCTCTTTAAATGTGCATTAACGATCATCTCCATTGTCCAAACTCCTCTATCTCTACAGACTCTAAATTGGAAATTATTCACAGAGAGCCGTCTTTGAAGTACGTTGTAGAAATTTATAAAACAAAACGTATTTAACAGAAAATTACAAATATTATAATTAATCTCAATTGCTTCCAAGACTCAAACTTTTTGGCGGAGTGGGCTCATGTTTACCAATCTAGTGTTAGAAAGTGCCGTCCTTCAACTTTAGTCCACTTTTAGGGAATAACCAGATCCTTCTCCTTACGAGTTCTCGTTTAATATTACAAATTTGAAAGTTTGGGAGGATGGATGTTAGTTCCATTTTCACACAAAAACTACTGAACAGATTTGGATGAAACCTTACAGTAATATAGCTTGTACCTCAGACTTGGACTGTCATGGTAGAAGTGTAAAAAGGGAATAAAATAAAATAGTTATTAATTTTTTAGACGACTGCCTCACAAGAAAGGTAATATATAAAATTATTATATCAATAAAATTACAATACAATATACGTTTCAATTATATTTGCAAGAAATATATAAAAGACAAGATTTGGCAGTCGCGAAATGATTCAATAATGCCTTTTTATGCTGACAGAAGGATGGATATCTGACAGTAACACAAATCTGAAATGTAATAATTCTAAATGTATAAAATATTTACGAAATAAAGGAAAATCGGCGTTCAAAATGTAAATTGGGTATTTCTCGCGTTTTGTGTAAATGTTTTTATGTTGATATTTTCATTAATAAAATTTAACTTATCTATTATTTATTTTTAAAGATTTTATATTAAAAAAGGTTATTTTACTTAAAGAACTTATCTCTATGTGTTATTTTTATGTATTATCCTTATATATTATTCTCACTATTTTATTAAGAAAAATGTAAAATTGGAACGTAGGTAGCTTATTTGTAAGTAAGATAAAAAAAATCTCCCTGCAGTAGAGATACTAATAGCAAAAATTTGTTATAACAAGTATACAAGAATTCCAGCTGGGTCAAAATATAAGTGCTTTACTAAACAATAATTGGTCAAGTGCGAGTCTGACTCGTTCACCGTGGGTTACAGACAAATTTCATTATTTATTTATTAATTATCTATTGCTTACATTTTTAGAAATAAAAATACATGTATGAATACAATGTGTGCTCGATTTAATTTAAATAAAAAGATGAATGTGCAAACAAAAAAAAATACAATACAATATGATATACACAAAATACAATACTTAACAATACACATACATAAATATATATAAACTATAAAAGAATAAACTACATAAATAGCAACTCAAAACGCGAAAATTACTTATAAAACTTAGTAAATTAATATTAAGTTTGTGGACGTATACACTCATTTTGTTAGAAATTAACTACAAATATATCTTTGCAATTCCTATGCTTGTAGTAGGTAGTATATTATATAGAAGGATTAACACTAAAAGCTCACAAAGCTCATTAAGGGGTTTAATCTAGGCAGTTAACTGACTATATTCTAGTAAAATTTATTGGCAATTGGATACTACATTCCTGTCTTATATGGGGACTATTACTTCGCCTCTGATTTCATTAAGTTTGAATCAAATTGAATAGTACATTTAGAGCACTTTGCCATTGTCCTTTGCAAGTCGGTATTGCACGTAGTTAGGTAGATATTGTATTTACATATATTATGTCAAGGAAGTAAGTAAACATGTTAAAATAACGTTTTTATAGTTATATATTTTGATATATATAGGTATGTTTGTTTTCAGTCCTTTAAACGTAATGTCTCTAAAATTAGGTGGAAAGTGAGGAATGGACTGTCTTAACAATAGGATCCCATGCTATGTGGGAAAAAAGCTTCTTTTAAAACCCTACTAAATCATAAATAAGAAAAAAATGACTAAAGCTTTAATATGATTAAATATTGTTAATTTGTAAAATGAATATTGCTCTTTAACTATTATTAGTTTAAACTAACTTAGCTCAAAAGTATATAACTTTACAGTCTTATTTAGGTACTATTTCTTTTTATATGTTCTAGCTAAGCTATATATATTATGCTTACAAAATATGTATAAATTGCAATTCTCTCACAAGTAAATGTAATTTTATTTCTTTTATTAAGTTTTGCTATAAGCTTGTACTTTAATTTTAGCTGTTTCAAGAATAATTCAAAAAATCCTATCTAAGGCGAAATTATCTTTTAAGTGTCCTCAAAATTTAATAATGTCCCTTGTTAAGTGGATAAAGGGATGTGTATTGTATCTTTGGAGCTAAGTTTAATGAAAATAGTTTTACGAGTAGGTACTTGAGTAGGTACAGTCCTAAAGTTTTATTATTATTATGAAAATCTATATGAAAACTTTTTAGCTTTATTAATATTTATAGCACATTTCATATTTTATTTTTTTTCTAAACTCATATTATAAAATTGAAGAATGTGAGAATAATGAAAGAAGAACTGTCGTTGTGGCGCAGGGGCGCAAAGGTGAACCTGTAACGCGATGGTTGTGGGTTCGATCCCCACTCCAGAGAATGAAATATTTACTTAAATTTATATTTCCGTTTCTTGAGCGGAAAGTGGAGAACAGAGTGAGCTAACACTATGTTATCTATCTATAAAGTATAAAGTATTATGTGAAACATACAATTATCTACTATTTTCATATGACCATTCGTGTGAAGCCGTTTATAAAATTTGTTTTTCTAATATACTTTAGTTTATTTTATTTTTAAAGCGCTAATTTTGCCGTAAGCAAGCTCTACTAACTCTACTAAATGAAGACACGTAATAGCATCACTTATAAAAGTTCAGCAGTTTTCTTGCTGTTGCTTTCTCAATTAGCTAATTTTAATTATTTTCAGAATTAAATTACACGTATTATGGATAGTGTCGTATGTATGTAATACGCAAATATATTTTTTATAAAAATGAATAGTCGTATACATTGTTACAGTCGAGTCGAACATTTATATAAAAATCAAAACCGGGTAAGACTTTATTTAACAAATGAACAACAGATGAGGCCGTCTTCGTGGTGCAGGGGAAGAATTCATTCGTCATTTTTATACACTAGTAAGTTTTTTAATCAAAATGAAAAATACCAATATATTGAATAAAATTTCAAAAACTGACTTTACGTCCTCCTTTCTATTCCTATTTTTACTTTAATAATAATAGGCTATTCGACGGAGCAATGGAGAGGAAATTGTCCGACGACGGTGACTAGTTACCACGTTAATTCTCTATGTCTTGAGTGATGTAATGCGGCTGGAGGTAGTTTGTTCTTTAAATAGAATTGGGTTATGTTTTAGTATAAAAAATGCAAATACGGTGGGGGGGTGTAGTGTATTAACACTAGTCTGCCACTAGCCTGTCTACCAAGCTGTATGCGTGAAGCTGATTTTTAAAAAGTAATAATAAATACAAAAAAAATAAATAAATATTTGTTTTTACTTTTCAATTTCGCAAATTGTCTGACATAAAGCAGGCAGAACTCTCTGTTAATACACTAAACTCTCTGCTTTCAGCTAGAATTAAAAATATTTTTAGAATAAGTTAAATCAGACTTATTATTATTAATGTGAAATCTCAATATAAATAGAAAATCAATTTACCCATGTTTAAATCTCTACAAATTAAATACCGGAAGTAAATTTTGATGCTAGCTCTCTTAATGAAACGTCAACAGCTTGCGCACAAATGTTTGGGGGTAATTAATTAAAATATCTATAGCAAATTATCCTTTCTTACCTAATTAAATACTGTAGTTTTTCACAATATATCCCACATGTAGCATGGTAGAAGGAGCCTAGTGTTGAAACACTCCGCTACCCACTTCCCGCAAAATTATTTCAGTTTTAAATTTTATTTAATTGACATTGCTCTTTTTCATTTTTTCACTTTGGCACCTAGGCAAAAGTTCCACCACTTAACACGTAATGTCTCAAAAAATTCGGCAAAAAATGGGGAACCAAATGTTAAGACACTCCGATTTCTTTTATTGAGTTGCGGAACTCAACACCGCAGTTTGTTTTGTTACTACGGCGAGAAAATAGAAATAATTCTTTATCCCGAGTGGGAATCGAACATACAAACTTCGCACATATAATTGGACGCTGTGTCGTTGAATTTCAACGATCGAGTTTTTTAATATCATTTACATAATATTATAGAAAACTGATACTCTTAACTTTTCCTTATATTTTACGGTAGAATTTGTTGAGCAATTCTCGTTTAAGGCTTTTTCCATAAGTAAGTTAAGTCAATATATCGTTCAGATAGTGTGCACCTGCTGTACAATTTACAGCTTCCTAGAAAATATGGTGCAAATTTATTTGTACTTTTTGGCTCAGTTATGTAAAAAATTGAGATATTAGTAAGCATTTATTTGAAATAAAAGCAATAAATCTAATTGTAATATTGAATAGTAGGTATATCTAAAAAAAATAGTATAAAACTATTTATTTTTTTCCTATTTTCACGAAAATCTGGTCTGGCATTTGTATATTTTCATATAAATGTAAATGGCTATCTATGTATATAAAATCATATGGAAAAGAAAGAATTTGGTATATTATTTAATTTTGCTTTAAATTTATTTGAAAGAAAATAGGCAACGCATAAATAATTAATCCTCGTTGCAACTTTAATATATAATAGATAGATTAAGCTTGTTTCTTATATATTCCTTTTAGTCTCCAATAATCTAAGTAAATTAAATTATACGGTCGCCTGCTTTTACTAGGACAACTAAAGCCTGCTTAAGAAGGCTCATAAACCTATGAGAGAACTAATGTAAATTGTATAGATAAAGATAATAGGTATATACTTATACTGTATCTATTGTAGATACGAATAACATTTATAGACTAATGAAACAAATTGTTTTCTTTAATATTTAAAGTGTTATTCCTCATTTAGGAAGGAAACATACTTTTTTTATATGTTTTATATAACAATTTCAAGGCCGTCATGGCGCAGCGGCACAAGGGTGTGACTGTAACGCGGCGGTTGTGGGTTCGATCCCCACTCGAGGAAGTGAAATATTTATTTACGTTTCAATTTCCATTTCTTCGCTCTGGTGTTGAGGCAAAGCGCGGCGTTGAGTTCTGCCACTCAACCCGCAATGCCTCCAGAATTCGGCAGAAAGTGGGGAACGGAGTGTCTTAACACTAGGTTCCCTATGCCTACCCTGCTGTGTGCGGGATACAGCGTGAAGCTGAAAAAAATATAACAATTTCAACAATACGAGATTTGAACCCGTGCATTTTGGAAACCGTCCAATTAGGTAAATGAATTTGTGTTTAATAAACATTTAATCTGTACAGAGATATCAATATAAAATGACACTTATGAGTAAGATTTTCAATAGAGCTTGATTAAAGCGAATATTCATATAGGAACTGTTCTAAAATAAATAGAAAAAGTTTTAAATTAACTAACGTTTTGTTGCAGTGAAAAGCTACGCACAAACACAAAGCTTTTGAAAACTTGCTTTGAATATTCATATCACGTATACGTCGTTATAGGATTTTCAAGAGGTTCATTTAGAGAAATAGGCTTTCCTTTTTTACAGTTGATTTGGTTAGCTCTAAATTAATACTGATGTTTGAGATTTCAATACAAATGTCTATATTTATTAAAACACACAGCCTGTCTAGTTATATTTATCCTTTTTTTCTTAACTTTTCCTGCGGGAATAAATAATTTTAATCTATATGTATAAAATCGAAAGGTCACTCACTCATCACGAAATCTCAGAAACTACAAGTGCTAGGAATCCCAAATTTTGCATAGGAGTTATTTATAGGATGTAGGTGCTCGCTAAGACGGGAATTTGCAACATTCGATTTCTAAGGGGTTGTTTTTGGGGTCGAAAGTTTGTATGAAACTTCGTTACTACAAATGCTATGAGTCTCAAATTTTGCATAGACGTAGTGACGTCTGTCTCTTTGACTCTGTCTGTCTCTATGACTACGTCCTAGTGAGGACGTAGTCATAGAGACAGAAATTAATAATAACATAGTTCACGCGGATGAAACCGCGAGCGGGCCGCTAGTACAATATAAAAATATATCTAGATTCTATATAAGACTTCATTGAAGACTGTTAGCTTGATTAAATCGTTCAGTGTTATTATGAAATGGAGAGTATTGTAGTGAAAATTGGAATGCCTACGAGGATTTCAAAGTCCTTTGTAAGGCTAATTGGAATAGTTACTTATTACACTTTCGCTTGGAATTTACGGTTCATTGTCAAAAGGCAACCTATAAATTTTAAAGGTAGTAGCAACCTACTACTGTATTTTATATATTTTTTTATATGTAACTATATATTACTTTATTTCCGCCACTACTTCTACATGCAATGCCTCCAGAATGCAGCACACTAGGTTTCCTCTGCTTACCCTGCTATGTGCGGGATATAGCGTGAAGCTGATTTAAAAAGGTAAAATTAAATTCGTATTTCAGATAAGAAGCCACATTCATTCCTAAATTAAATATTTTTATAGCTTGCCCTCTTTCTTATAATGATCTATTTTCCAAATATGCAAAAGAGGATCCGTAAGGGTAAATTGGGGTTTCTTTTATTGCTTGAGTACTTTAGTAATAAAATTACCAAAGAAATATGTACATTAATTTTCTGATAATATGTTTTCGGAAATTTATTATATGAATTGAATATGTAACACTTGTCTAAATTGTGGTATGTTTAAAAATTGATTAAGTCTATAGGAGAAATATTCTTTGTAGTTCTTCTTTAGAGGTGTTATAATTATTTTTTCTTTAGGTTTCAGAGTGCGAAAATTTATATATATCTTACCTTAAATAGGTACTTAATAAGTCGTTTCACGATATTTTTAAATTATTACCACAATTTTTTTTTCTTTTTTTAAGTCCATTTAATTTAATTTAATTTTTAATTAGCAACTTTATCTCCTTTATATAGATTTTTCTTTTTTGTAATTTTTTAATGTGTGTTAAAAGCCCATTTTTTACATTCATTTTAAACTTTCATACTAAACTTTATTGGCAAATGTAATATAGATATGTAGTATGCTTTAAGTATTATATAAGCTGTTTGTTTACGAATATTAAAAAAATAAAAAAAAAACAAATAACACATAATTTAAAACTAGTACTATTTTCTCCTTTCTATTTTATAACTATGTATGTCTGTCTGTTCATAGCCACAAAATTAAGGTGTTGGCAACAATATGGTATATGGCGTTTGTAGTCAGCACCTACTAAACTATGAAAGGTAATACTGTTCATACATATATTGTATGCAGACTTCGGTAATGGTTTCTGGTTAATGTATTTTAGGAATAATTAATACACAGCTTAAGTTACATTGTCATCAATGACCTGAACGTGATAGTGTAGTTATATGTAAATTATTCATTAATATGTAATAGAATTTCTAAAATTATATTAAATATATTTAATATTAATTAAGAAATGAAATTCTTTAACAAAATATCTAGTAAAATAAATGTATTTAGCTTAGCTGTCGACAGCTTTTGAAAAGTTTATAATCATGAATGTAATAAGATTAGTAACGATTATTCTGTAACGCTGTATCCTTGAGACACTTTGTTAGTCATTTCTTTAAATGCTAGAGTAATTGCGTGTTGATTCTCTCTCTCACTCTCACTCGACATAATCGTTAGACGCGATTATACAACATACGATATGTTTCAGCAGTAGCACGATTTCGTTAATATTATTTTTACGTGATAGTTTTCTAGGAGTAGGTATATAGTTTTTGAAATTATTCTAGAACAACTGGACATAGCTGGGTAGTCAGAGGGAACCTGAGAACTTAGTGTTAAGGCACTACGTTCCCATTAATACGCTTCCATTCTCCACTTTCACATATATAATGAATATATATCCTCTTCCGCCCGGACCTCTGAGGAGTTCAGATGTGTTTACCAGTAATCCGCGGTTCGTTTCATTTTGTAATAAATAGTGAATTCGCGTAAGAAAAGTCGAGTATTAATAATAGGAGTGCATACATGCGAAGAGATGACTACCTGAGGATCCATCCGTCATCAACAGCAGCAACTGCCCACCTGTTGCGCAAAGGCGACCAACCACACAGCCGTGGGCGGAGTGCAACTTCTAACAGTGAGCGAATTCAACTAATAAACAGCTTAAGTGTACAGAGATCTACTTAAACTGGACGGAAAGAACTTTTGTATGGAAACGTCGATTGCCACCATATTAGGTAGAACTCCGTCCTTGCGAAGCAATCCTTTCACTTTTGCAACTATACGTGACTGCTGCCCTGGTACATAATCTACGAAATGCCACTCAAACGAACGCCACCATCGCATGCGACATTGCCTGCAGACACCGGTAAGGCGCCCTGCGCTGAACTAAATTTGCCGGCGTCATCATTGACGGATTTTGAAACTCACAGACGTCTTGATAACCCGATGGATACGGAAACTACTCTTAACAAATCTGCCTCTGACACCGACTTGACTATTACACCACCGAGCTTTGTTTTCCAACGGAATAAGAGATTTAGAGCCCAGATGGAAGACTCTGCTTCCAATCAATTAGATGTTTTTACAGAACTGAAAGAAATGCGTAAACTGATGACATCTTCTGTGGCCAAACAGGCTGACGAGCTTAGAAAAGTTAATTCTATTTTAAAAGATATTCAACAGTCAAATTATAATATAGAGAATTCGGTTTCGTATCTTGCTGCTCAAAATGAAGAGTTTAAGCAAAGAATAATAGAACTAGAAACTCAAGCAAAACAGGATCGAAATCATATTATGATGCTAGAAGATAAGATTGAGGAATTACAAATGAATAGCAGAAAGTCTAGCTTTGAAATTAAAAATGTTCCTAAAAACCAAGCGAAAATGAAGATGATCTCATAGGGATGGTCCTGAGCCTCTCAAAAACTGTGGACTGCAACATAACTAAGTCAGATATTAAAGACATATATAGAGTCAAACCAAGATCAGCTGAAAATAAATCGCCGCCAATTATCATTGAAACTAATTCAACTTTACTTAAAAATGACCTTTTAAAGATGG
Source organism: Heliconius melpomene melpomene (assembly GCA_000313835.2). Taxonomy (NCBI): domain Eukaryota; kingdom Metazoa; phylum Arthropoda; class Insecta; order Lepidoptera; family Nymphalidae; genus Heliconius; species Heliconius melpomene. Next base: position 794 of record HE669325.1, on the reverse strand, counting down.
CAAAGTCGTTCAACATCAAACATAAAAGCAAGCTCTGTGCCAGGCACCTGGGATGCAGCATTCAAGAAGATGTCCCGGTATATTTGGCTGAACATTTAACTGTAAAAGCGGCGCGCCTCTACTTCCTGGCCAGAGACTTGACGAGAACTAGAAATTTCAAGTTTTGTTGGACTGCTTATGGTAAAGTATACGTGCGAGAAGATGAACACACGCCGATTATATCAATCAAAAATGAAAGCCAAATACATCAACTTCTAAATAGGGAACCCCAAACTTTGCAGCTGATTTGACTATTCAAAGATAACTCAATAATATATGGTATATCGTTCCTGTTGCACTTGCTTCCTTTACTTAACTTGTGTTTGCTTATTATCTTATCTTTATATTATATTTGCCGTAAAATTGTGCTTGTATTTTTTCTCAAAAATTGTAATTTACACTTTATTCTCAATGTTAGATTACGCCTCTGTTTCCAAATGACTTACTTGCCGAAAAACATACATAGCTTTGTATATGAATGCCGTAAAAGTTATACACCTGCACCATACTCTCATCACGCATGTTTCTTCAAATGGTTTGATTATTTTAAAATAAACTTATCAATTTTACGCCTTCTTATTAGCACTTTCACTTTACGTAATGGATAATAATAAAGAAACTTTAAACGAAATAGACGAATTTACGCTAGCGCGAAGTGTTGAATGTGACTATTGTAATCTATCAAAATATGTACAGGTAAATAAAAGCGACTTAACAATAATTTCACAGAACATTAGGAGTATATATTGTAATTT